>ML831408.1:3320-14592 GCA_009831015.1 Picea engelmannii | reverse complement strand
TACTCATGCATGTGGAATATTATATCTAACTAGTTCCTTCATTCATTTATCTAGCATTTAATCATTAACAACAATGGAGATGCATAACATTCAATCATGTAACACGAGTTTTACCATGGTTCACCCCCTCCTGGGCTACGCCCACAAAGATTTGGCTCTCAAGCTCTTTTATTATGTCTTAGCAATATATCGCGCCGCGCACGTTTACAGTCTTGGATCTTACAATCTCAACAGACTTCCTGATCCTTGTGAGGCTGACATGATTGCACCAGGATCCTCAGTCTGCGACCTAACCCTCAGGATCAGGTTGATCGACTTTTCTCTACCTCACCAGCTTACAAAAATGTTGTAGTTTTAGCCTTTCTATTTCTTCTCTCTCTCTCTCCCTCTCTCGACCCCTTCCCTAGACCTCCTAGGTACTAATTATACATATTCTCGGCTTATCAACCATTACAATGTCTTGCAAAAACTCTAACCCTAATTTAGTCAGGTCTCCCTTGCATGTGCGCCTCGCATTCTTCTCTCACATGTGTTGTTTTTCCTTCCCACTGTCTTTTCTTCCACTTCGTGCTCTTCTCTCCAAAAATGGTCCTTTTCCCAAAAATGGGCCCTCGCCCAACATATGTTGATTTCATTTATTATTTCATAAACATTATATTTTGGATTCGGTGACATGTCGATGGGGTACTATAAAATCATGATAAGATTAGAAGATGTGGCAAAAACCATTTTTCAAACTAATGAGGGACACTACGAATTCAAGGTGATGCGCTTTGGGTTAACTAACACTCGAGCCACCTTCCAAGCAACCATGAATGAATTGTTTCGACCCCACCTGTTAGTCCCTAAAGTTGCGCTTGACTGCTAAAGGGCAATCTAGGGCATCATCAAGGTATTGCAATGGATTTTATAGATAAATGTATATTGGGTTTTGAAAAAGGTTTGAGTTTTCAGTAGTGGATGAAGAAAGACAACATCAATCTTTGATTGCAAATTAAGTTCCTATCATACTTACTTAATCAATGGTAGTCAATCTAATGAGGCAAATAAAATCATTAGAGGAAAGAAATATGCAAGTTCCCAATCTGTTCACTCACATAGGAAGATTCATGATCCTAAATATCATTCAGAAACAGAGAATAATGTACTCAAGTACAAGTCTTGTAGAGGGCAAGAAAACATTAAAATATTCACTTTGTTACCAACATAACAAGATATATTCAATGCTTTGCAAAGATAACATGTTTTTGAAGTAAGAAAGTGAAAAATAAGAGAGCATAGGAGAGAGTCTCCTCATAAGATAGCCTTTAGCATTGAGTGTAAAATTAAATGAATTCTAGACTTTACAATCATAAACAGAGTCTTCAAAATGCCACTGCTCTTAACCCTACCCTACTCCCCTTCAAAATGTCACTGCGCATCAAACTGCTTACGTGGTTCAGCATTCTTCTTCAGTGGGTGTTGTGTTGGACCTTGTCTTACTGCATCATTTCCTGTCTTAGCTCTTCCGTGCGTAACTATGTTGATATTTCTTTTGTCATCCCTTGCTTCTGCAAAAATCCACTAAACATTATGATTGTTCTGATTTCTCTTTTCCTCGATCTTCCCCAATAGTGTCAGACAATCTTTTGTATCATGATCTGATGCACAACAATACATACATGTCGTAGGTGGAAGTGGTTGCATAGTGTCTTGGTTGTTGACAATTGTGACATACCATCGGTCCTCTGCCTCTTCCAAAGCCTCCTCTACCTCGTCCTTCGCCTCTATAGCCAGCTTGATCTCCTCGCGGTGTGTTGTACTGGGGTGCCTAGTTATACTGCGCAGGATTATACTATGGTTGGGCGATATTGTAATGTGGTTGTGCAGTATTATATTATTGTGGTGCAATGTTATATGGGGCTGGTCCTTGGTTCAATTTTGGTGCAGCTTGCCCTGTCATCATCTATGCCTGCACCCTATAGGTATCTGATGTTCGTTCCCTCATCAGATCCATTGTCCTGCAATCTTTGTCATCATGGCCTACTGACTTGCAAAAGTTGTAATATGAACTCTTAGGCATTGTCTAGTATTTTTGCATCATTGGACAATTATATGGATCATTCCCCTGTGTCTTACAGATCTCACACCATAGTCCTCCTGATGGCAAAGGGTTTGGTAGTCTCGTTGCCATGTACTAAGCGAATGTTGGGAATTTATTATTGTGGTGTCCTTATTTCCTACATGTGGTACACCAAACAACTTTTCTTTTGTCCTTACCCATGTCCTGGTTTAGTTGAAATGTTAAGTTCTTCAGATCCTCCTTCAGCTCCTCTATGGCTAGATCTGTCTTCTGATAATGGTTATCTTCCAGTTGTAGGGCTGCCTACAGAGCCTCTGCCTGAGTTTTAAACTTATGTTGTCTCAAAGGGTACTTCAAGTGTGGTAGTAGGGAATTGACAAACAGATGCCTATGTTGCATGTTTGTCATGACATATTTTAACTTTATCTTCAGTCGTTTGAATCTCTGGTCAATCTCCCACACAGATTCTCTTGGTTTATGTCTAATCTATATCATCTCATTCATGTATTGATCCTCTGAGCTAGGCTTTTGGAATTCATTTATCAATAGCTTCTTAATATCCAAAATCATTCTGGTTGTCCCTGGTGGATTGTTTGTGGCTAAGCTCATGTACCAATCCAATGCGTACTCTCTTAGCGTGATGGCTAACTGCGCAAGTTTAGTGTCCTCATCTATGATCTATTTTTCTTCCCAGATATTTTCACAAATGAATAAGTGTTTCTCAAGGTCCTTCGATGCCTCCCCCTTGAATTCTGGTAATCTGCTGGTGGGATCATGTCCTACCATCCTTAATGTTGATATACTACCTCCGCGCAATGTAGATATTTGGCTACCCCTTCCTGAACTAGCTCCTCCAGTTGTTGTGTCTTGACTAGATGTACTTTCTACTGTCTCCCTTATGAAACTCAGTTGTCTAAATGGTGGTGTTTTTATTGGTGTATTAGTCGCACATGGGTTTATGGGTTCCACATTGACACTGATATGGATAGGAGTGTTTCCTTTTGTTCCTACTCTTGAACCTCTTGTCTTCCTTTCATATGTCGCACGCAGGATTTCTTCAATCTGCTCCATATCCCAAAGATCCTCTACCTTTTCTTCATCACTTTCAAAGCCTTCCCTCACGCTATGGATCTCTTCTTTTTGTTCATCTTATTTTGGTAGGGTACTCCACTGAGCATTCTTCCAGTTGTTGCCATGATCTTCTTGATCTGGTCTTCCTCCATCATGATTGGATCCAAGGCCTCCTCCTTCTTTCCTCTATTCATTTATTCCTCCATTTCTCTGTATCTTGTCAGTGCTTCCCCCCTTCCCCCATGCACACAGGGAAGTTTAGTTGTCTGAGGTCATTGTCATTGCACCCTTGTTATATAGTAATATCTTAATGGAAGTATACAACAATATGATATACCTACCTCGAGGTCCCTTCAGGAAATCTTTCTCTGCTGCGTTGTAAGACTTCGCAGTATCTACTGCAAATTCTGTGATAAATCCTGCAACAATGTTGTCTAACCAGAAATCTACTGCATGCGTAAATTTATTGTCAACTTGTTGTAAGTGCGCGATCTCTGTAGGATTCCACTCTAGTTGTCTGATCCGATTTGTAGGGTGGTTGTCTTTCAACCTCAATATCCACTACTGCAACACATGTGGGAAATCACAGAAAAATACTTCATGTAAGTAGTTGAATACGTACTTGTCAAGGCATTTGCATGGTGTTAACTTTGGGTTTCTGTTATCTTTCTGTGCAAACTCTGGCTCCTTTGTTTTCAACTATCTCTCGATTTTTGTCTCCGTTGGGTTCCATGATCTTGACATCCCCTTTTATATTCTCATTCTTTTAACATTTATGTCGCCAGATCTAATATTCTCTTTACGCTTCTTCAGCAGATCTGAATCACTCACTCCCATTCTGTTTCAACCGGCAACGGAACCATTTTTTGGATTTAACCTTACCTTAATTTCATAAGTTGACCCAGGTCCAGATTTAACAAGCTTCCAACAAAATCCCTCTAAAACTATCTTCCCTCCTGGTATACCAACAGGTAGCGTAGTACACAGGATGCATTGCACAATCTCACCCGAGATAGTCCTATGGGTGGCTGCAATACTCAGACATTTGTAGTCTAGGAATAAGTGGGGATATTTGATTGTACCTTGTAATCTTCATTTATTTATTCTAACATAGTAATTAATTAGTTACTCTTACTCATGCATGTGGAATATTATATATAACTAGTTCCTTCATTCATTTATCTAGCATTTAATCATTAACAACAATGGAGATGCATAACATTCAATCATGTAACACGAGTTTTACCATGGTTCACCCCCTCCTGGGCTACGTCCACAAAGATTTGGCTCTCAAGCTCTTTTATTATCTCTTAGCAATATATCGCGCCGCGCACATTTACAGTCTTGTATCTTACAATCTCAATAGACTTCCTGATCCCTGTGAGGCTGACTTGATTGCACCAGGCTCCTCAGTCTGTGACCTAACCCTCAGGATCGGGTTGATCGACTCTTCTCTAGCTCACCATCTTATAGAAATGTTGTAGTTCTATCCTTTCTCATTCTTCTCTCTCTCTCCCTCTCTCGGCCCCTTCCCTAGACCTCCTATGTAGTGTCCCCAAGGCCGAGCCTCGTTACAGATCATGATATATGCAATGAATTGTAAATGTGTTCTATAGGCCGGTGAGCCAAGTTTTGTATAAGTTGGAAGTCTTATGTGGTTGTTAGGCCAGGAAGCCCAAGTGTTTGAAGCCAGGAGCTTGTTGTTGTACTTGTATGTATGCAGAATATTTAATAAAATATAAACACCTCCAGGTGCAGACCGACCACGATGAATGAGTGAAGGGGGACTGAGCGTCCATAGAGTGGGCAAGGGACCAGGGGCTGGAAGGTGGGAAAGGGGTTGAGTGATGAGCCTAGGGGCTTAAACCTGGAAATAATATTTTAATATTATTTCAAAAAGAGACATGTGCATTTCTGTTTATCCTAAGTTTTGGAAAGGGAAAGCGTGCAAAAGGGATGCAGGTTGATGGAACGCATGCAGTTCCAAGGGTGACAAGTGTCAGCCCTGGTGCATGCAGATAAAATGGCCAAGATGAGCCGTGAGGGGGATTCCTCCTCCATTCGACCCAACTGCCTGAGCGTGTACAGGCTCTGAGCAATACAATTAACTCGACCTCTGCAAAGAATACCTCGTGTATCCCTGAGAGATAGAAAGCATGTGATTGTTCTGAATAATCCGTACCTCTCTATCCCGAAGCCGTGACTGTGAGACCCATTTTCCATCGTCGAACCAGTTCGAGGAAGCCTGTATCTGGCTCTGAGGAAACTGGTGTATTCCTCTGTTCTGGAACGGAAAATTAAATAGTCTGTGTTGATTTCGGGAATAGCCTGTGTGTGTTGAATTCTGAAAGGTCGAAACATCCTCTGTTTGAGCACCGAGCCTATGTGTGGAGCCAATCTGTGAGACCATCCACCATTGTTAAACCTGCTGGAT
This sequence comes from Picea engelmannii, assembly GCA_009831015.1. Taxonomy (NCBI): domain Eukaryota; kingdom Viridiplantae; phylum Streptophyta; class Pinopsida; order Pinales; family Pinaceae; genus Picea; species Picea engelmannii. The sequence goes on along the minus strand of ML831408.1, from coordinate 9,025 downwards.
AGCTCATGTCTGTTTTCCCCGTGGGTTGTTGTGACCACACAGTACTAGACTGCGTGAGGCTTGTTGGCCTATGAGCGACTCCTCCAGGTGAGAGAGTGCGCAGAGGGAAGAGAGAACTCCTCGAAGGAACCATGTAGCTGCCATAGAGCCCGGAGACTTCCGGTCCAATCTGTTCCTGTAACCCAAGGTAAGGGAGACTGGCAGTCGAAGGACTGTCCAGGTGACAGAGAAGGTGCACTCTCCTGGGGTGGAACAGGCATGTGGGGAATGAGGGTCTGTGGGCAGTGAGCGAGGGAGATTCCTGGGAGAGCTTTCTTCCTGGTGGTTGTGTATGACTGAATTCCCTGTAACCTCAGCCTGAGTCTGGATTCCTTGCCCTGGGGTGGAGCTCAGTCCCAGCTCGGGGGTGACCCACTGTTGAGTTGAGGAGTAGTGAGGTCTACGGATGGGAGGTTCGTGGGAGGCCTGCATCTGGTTGGTGGATTTCTTCACTGTCAGCAGATAAGTATCTGACTATGTTTTATCACATTTGCATGACTCTTCTGGATATGTTATCATGTTTTCAGTTGTGTAAATGAATTATTGTTGAATGTTATGGCTTGTTTAATTGTAGCAGTAACTTATATATTTTACTCTGAGATTTAAGTGTGTTTAATTGTTTAAATGCATGTGCTTATAATGTTTGTACGAATTATGTAAAAATCCATGTATAGAATGGTAACTGAGAGGTTAGAAAACCTCGGTAGTGAAAAGGGTACACTACAAATTGGTATCAGAGCGAAGGTTTCATACTGAGCCTAAATGGGCCAGTGGAGCGGTCTTTGGACTGAAAATGCGAGGGGAAATTGAGTCGGGAGGACCAATTTCGGACCCTGGTTTGCTCCGAAGCGTCCAGGAGACACTTGACGAGTTTTTATTAAGAACTCTGGAAGTTTAGCGGTGCAGTGAAACTACAGTCGATGTGGTCTATGGCCACGGGGAGACAGGTCTCTACACCAATGGTGTTAGAACCTTAGGATCCGTTCGGGAGGGAAGGCGAGCCCTCGTGACCATCGGATCTGGAAAAATGTACGAAGGAATTAAAATTCCTTTTGAAGTACATAGGAAATGTGGAAATCGTGATATGCAAAATCCCGAGTTAGTTAGAAACCATCTGAGCCATCGGATCTCGGTCGAAAAACCCGACAGTCGTTGGATCTGCCAGGAGGTGTCTGAAGGTTAAACTTCAGAAACTAGGGGCGAAAGATCTGATGAGATCTAGAGACGTCCGTTGGAGAGAGACACGTGGCGGAGATCGAGCGCCCGTCGGCACTTTGGTGCATCGGGAAATCGGCGTATCGGAGTTCTCAAGTACACAGAACTCTTGTCACTCGGAATCGCGATCCTCGATTTACCGACAAGATCGGGATCGTTCATTTAGAGGACGCGTGGCAGAGATCTACGCCATCGGAGAAATCCCGACAAGGAGCCAAACCCGTCGGAGGTTGGAGTTCATCAGGATATCGGGGATCCCGGTGATGAGTGACTCGTGCACTTCGAAATCGCGACCCGAGAAACCCCGATCGGTGGAGAACAGCTGTCAGTTATAGTGGGACTGAGAGAAGCACCATAGTGCGGGAGACAGTTGTCAGCTGGACGGAGGTCAAAGCTCATCAGGAAATCGGGGATTCCGTTGTCAAGAGTTTTGGCACATTTCGATTTGCGAAACCCCGAACCTCGATAAGGGAAAAGGCCGGGGTCACGAGTCAATAGTCACATGGTGTAGAGCCCATAACAGGGGCTAACACGTAAAGGAACGCGTCGAGAGTCGGAGGATAGTGAGTCTTGGGATAGAGTGTTTTACGACATCGTAAACCCCATAGCCCCAACAGGAGGTAGGACTACGGTCCCGGGAAATTATGGTCACATTGGCCAGGGCTTGGCTTGGAGGGCCAAAGCACATCGGAGGATCGGGAGTTCCGAGTACATGTGTAGCTCGACACCGCAAACCCTAAAACCCCGATAAGGGACATAAGACGATGGTCTTATAGCAGTCGGTCGTATGGATTAAAGGCTTAGTCGGTGGAGGCTAAGACGACAAGGTAGCGCATCGGGAAATCGGGGATTCAACCCACCAGAACATTGTCGGTTTCAAAACCCCGATAGAGGTAACCCCGATAGAAGGAAGGGAGACCTCGAAGAGTTTCCTGTGGGAGGAAAATTTCCTGATAGGGAAATAGGAGAATTTCAAAGTTCTTCGGGCCGAGGAAGGAGAAAGGTCAACATTGCTCCTCGGGGTTTCGTGAAAGGGAGGCGCCAGGGTTGGACGCCACAACTCACGAAGGTGCGAATAGCAAAGAGTGCTAACACTTAGACTTAGACCTAGACTACGGGCATGTGTAGCAGACCCTAGCGAGGAGAGAGCCATACCCTTGTCGCATCTCAGGTATCGGCGTTTAGAGGAATGAGTCGAAAGTTTTCGACTCACGAACTCGTGATGTCGCGAGTTGAGAAAAGGGTGACTTGGGTTTCGTATATTTAATCGTCGGATCTATGTGGACCGAGATTCTGAAGTTCCGAAACCCCAGAAATTGCAGAGCCAGACAGAGCTTGGAAAACTTTGTGAAGTTGAAATGTCTTTCGTTCTTGTTCATATTAGTTATAAATGTCGTGGATTGTTCCTGAAGTTTAATGGCCTGACAAATTTTGAATTTAATTGCACAGTGCGTGTGCAGAATTCAACGAAGGCCAGAACTCCAGTCAATCAACGTCGAGTATGGAGTGGGGAAAAGTGTAGTTTACCCCTGAAATAGAAGATGAACAGGAAGGAAAGGATGATAACCTCGGAGTCGAAGGATCGAACTCCAATGGGCATGGAAAAGAGAAGGATAAGGAAGAACACATAATGAAAATCCTTGAAGGATTGCAAAGAGAGGCCAAGGCTCACCGAGATGATAGCCGAAAGCTCATGAAAGTCAGGGATCGGTAAGGGGAATTAAACTTAAAAATTTTAAAGAGTCTGGAAAGAATAGAAAAGAAACTTGAGAAGGGAAGAGACTCAGGTACAATAGAGAGTCGCAGAAATCATGGGAGAAGAAGCAGATCGAGGAGTGGTAGCCGACATCACAGTCACTCCCAAAAACATTCAAACAGGGAGACACACAGCAGTTCGAGCCCGTCCCCTACTAGAAAACATCAAAAATCTGGAAAGGAAGAACTGAAGGGAGAGATGAACAAAATTAAGCCTCCAACATTCGATGGAGAGCATAAGAAGGAGGAAGATGTCGAGACCTGGTTACTTGGCATGAAGAAGTACTTTCAACTGCAGAATTATTCTTCCCGTACAGAGGGAAGAATTGCAATGTACCAGTTGAAAGGAAAAGCATCCATGTGGTGGGATCAGTTTGTGCAGGTGCAACACATCATAGAGAAAGAGGTCACGTGGAAGGAATTTAAGAGGTATTTCGAGAAGAAATATCTGACTAAAAGATACTATGACAGAAAGATGGATTTCTTCGAACTCAAGTTGGGTAGTATGACTATTGATGAGTATGAACGAAGTTTTTTGGAACTACTGAGGTATGTTCCATTCATCAAAGATGAGGTTGTGAATATTCAGAGGTATCTGAGTGGATTTCCATCTTCCATTGGTGACAAGACTCAATATGATGATCCTAAGACCATGGAAGAAACCATAAGAAGGGCGAAATGCCTATATGAACAGCAAAGGGAAAAGCCTACCTTTCAGAAGGCTTGGAATGACCAGAAGAGGTTTAAAGAAGAATAGAGGCAGAAGGGAAGCAAGCCTTCCTTTTTCAGAAACAGTCATTGGGGACAGTCATCTTTTAAAGAGCCCAGGAAAGTTGAAGGGAGTGAGCAGATGCCAAGACCTCCACCCATGGAGTGTTGGGGCTGTAAAGGGAATCAGAGGTACAGAGACTGCCCCCATAGGAAAGACAAAGCAAGAACTGTCCATACTGTTCAGCAAGATGAAACAGTGGAGGATATGGGTAGTAGAATGCCGAGGATCTACGCAGCCCTGGACAACAAGCAAGCAGAATTTCAATCACACATAATTGAAGTGGAAGGTATGATAAAAAACCAACCACTTGTTATTTTAATTGATTCAGGGGCTAGCCATAGTTATGTAGATCCTAGAGTAGTGGAAAGTTTGCATCTAATGAGAATCAAACATGAGAAGCCTTGGTTAGTACAGTTAGCCACAGGGACCAAGAGGAAGGTCATTGAATTAGTTAAGTCCTGCTCAGTGGACATGAAAGAAATGAGCACTTAGGCTGAATTGAACATTCTGCCTTTAGGTTCATATGATTGCTTAATTGGGATGGACTGGTTGGACCAGCACCATGCCCTTCTGGATTGTCGTAACAAGAGATTCACATGTCTGGACGAAGAGGAAAATCAGGTAATAGTTCAAGGAATTCCCAGAGCTGTGGCTGTTAGATAAATCTCAGCCATACCGTTGAATAAATGTTACCGGAAAGGATGTCAATTATTTGCAGCCCGGGTGGAAGAAGTATTCCAAAATGTGGTCTCGAATCTGGAAGACCACAAGATGCTCAAAGAATTTGACGTGTTTCAGGAGGTGCCTGGACTACCTCCGAAGAGGGACATCGATTTTTCTATAAATCTGATGCCTGGAGCAGCTCCAATTTCAAAGGCTCCTTATAGGATGAGTACGCCAGAGCTGAAAGAGTTGCAATTGCAGCTCGAAGATCTATTAAAGAAAGGCTACATTCGTCCTAGCGTGTCACCGTTGGGAGCCCCAGTCCTATTTGTGAAGAAGAAAGATGGAACGTTGAGTCTGTGCATTGACTTTCGGCAGTTGAATAAAGTCACTGTCAAGAACAAATATCCTCTGCCAAGGATTGATGATCTTTTTGATCAGTTGAAGGATGCGAAAGTATTTTCGAAAATACATCTTCGATCTGGATATCATCAAGTGAGGATAAAATATGAAGACATCAGCAAGACCGCCTTCAGAACAAGGTACGGTCATTATGAATTTACAGTGGTGTTGTTTGGACTATCCAATGCGCCTGTTGTCTTCATGTGTTTAATGAATGGAGTGTTCAGAAATTATTTGGACAAGTTCGTCATAGTCTTCTTGGACGATATCTTGGTGTACTCCAAGACAGAGGAAGAACACGAACAACATCTTAGAATGGTACTGCAGGTGTTGAGAGAACACCAGATTTACGCAAAACTGAGCAAGTGCTCATTTTACCAAAAGCAGATCCATTATCTAGGACACATTATTTCTGAAGAGGGGATCGTTGTGGATCCTGAAAAGATACAGGCCATTCAAGAGTGGCCAGCGCCAAGAAATGTGACAGAAGTTAGATCCTTTATGGGTCTGGCAGGTTATTATAGGAGGTTCATAGCCGGATTTTCAAGGATAGCTCATGCTATCACTTCCTTGAAAAGGAAGGAGAAGAAGTTCCAGTGGACTGAAAAATGTGAGAGAAGCTTCCAGAAATTGAAGCAGCTGCTCACTAGTGCTCCAATCCTAAAGATTGCTGATCCAAGTAAGGATTACGTACGGATGCGTGTAAGGAAGGGCTAGGAGGAGTTCTCATCCAAGAGGGATCTGTAATTTGTTATGAATCCCGAAAGCTGAAAGAGCATGAAAAGAATTATGCCACTCATGATTTAGAGCTGGCAGCAGTTGTCCATGCATTGAGGAAATGGAGACATTACCTCATGGG
>ML831407.1:21469-37561 GCA_009831015.1 Picea engelmannii | reverse complement strand
CCTGCCATATTATATTAACAAAAATACAGAGAGATACAACGGTACCGTTTCCACCAAATGTGCCGCCATTTTACCGGAAACCAGCACAATTTGGGGCATGTATGTTGCTTCTAAGAAAAAAACCAAAATATTGTTTCACCATCTGTCCTACCCGAAGGAAACAAGGAAATATGGCAATATATCATCTTGATTCTGAACAACAAGATTAAAAACCAGATTAATAAAGACAAGCTCAAATACCTGGTGACCTATCATCCTCGTCCTCCTGCCTCACTACTCTGGGCTGAACGAAAAATGACTGGGTGCACGTTGGGCATTTCAAATTCATCGGGGCATTGGAGTAAGCATCCAGAAGCATATCCAAATGTTGTCCCATTAGGATGTCTCTATGCTCCTGGTCTACCATTTGTCCTCGGAGTTCAAACAATAGTTCCAGGTGCACTGCGTGGAGGAATGGTGGATGGGCACCGAAGCGTGCATGCATTCCTTTAGTGTCTGCCTTGCCTGGGTTACCCTCCTCTTATTCTATGCTGGCCTCGTCTTTGTCCATGGATGTGATGTCTATCTGGTGCACCATTACTGCAGAGGTCCTCTACGAGACCACATCCATGTAAGGCACTTCCTCGATATAGCATGTTCAGATATCCTCATAGAGCCTCCCCCTTGTTTTGTCTCTTGCCTGAGACTCCAGGGTAGTCGAGGTCTCTTCTGTGTATTTCCTCTATGTAGCAAATTGGGAAATCCTCTTCAAGCTTTCCCCTTAAGCTACTTCCAGCTTGAGTTTCAGGCGCAGTTGGGGGATTTTCTTCTTTCTTAATGTCTGTGGGCTGCCAACTATCCAGTGCTGGTGGGGTCTGAGCGATCTTCTCCGTTGTAGACTCAATTGTAGGAACATGGAGTGCAAGACGGGCGAACCTCTCTCTTTGACGAAGAATGAAGTTTTCCAGTGAGAGTGCTCTTTCCATATGCTTTCTCCTCTGGTGATGAGCAGCGTGGGTGTGCCAAGATGACCCGCGATGAGGCTTGCCTCACTCCAAAGGCATCGTGGAAGAACAGTGAGTGTAAAACTCACCAGGGTTCATAAAAATCACCAGGGATAGGACGCAAAGAGAAACGCACTAGAGCTTACAGTCGACGGGGAGTTGCAGAGCAAGCATGAGACGACTGCGACCAGACCTCTTTGTTTTCACATTCTTGTGGGACGGTTGCACATGGCTTCACTTTAAATCTTCCATATTTAATGCTTGTTGTGCTAGCCCTTTCGCGCAAGGAAGAAGTCGCTCACCCGAAGGTCTACTGTAATGGCCTGCTCCCATCATTAATGCTGAATAAATGGGGAGCAACCTGCTACATTTGAACTTTGGCTAAGCGCTATGCCAGATGGCAATGTTGTGCAATGTGTCACCCCATCCGGGGAATTTTAAGCTTAATATATTATTATAACTATATTTTAGATTTGATATTCTATGTCCCTTGTCCCATAAACAAGGGGTTTCATACACCAATTTGGTATCTAGCTTGGCATGACCTTAAAAATACATTATTGTTATTTCGGGCTTGGTGGAATTTAATCACCATCATAATCATCACCATCATATTTAATTATCTCACTTAATGTAAACGAATTAAACTAATTAAATTATATTTTAAATGTACTATAACACTTTAATTTTTAAAATAAAATATCATTTTATATTTTTTAAATATATCTTATAATTATTATAATAATTATATTCAAAATTTATCATTTTATATTTGTATAGTATAACATTTTATGGGAATGGAAATGGAGTGAGGTACAGTATTTATATTTATAGGAACTTTGATAATACTTATTATTTTGAATTCACAATACTCAACAAGTAGAGTTATATAATATAAGTAACATTTTCAAAAAAATGTAAATTAACATTTATTTATAACTAAACCATTAAGTAACATTTAAAAAAAATAAAAATAAAGATTTATTTTAGACTTATTTTTTAAGCTTTAGTTTATTTTAAAATAATTTTATTTATTAAATTTTTAAAAAGCTGTTTTACAAAAAAATATATTCCCTAAAAAAAATTTAGATTTTTCTAAAAAAAATTATAATATTATTATCTTATTTATCTTTTTAATATAAAATGATGATTTCCACTAATTTATAATTTACTATATAACACATTTCTTTCATTAATCAATATCTTAAATTCTCTTACACACATATTCATTATTTTCTAACACTAAATTTTAATTTATTACATAACACATTTCTTTTGTTAATCAATATTTTAAATTCTCTTAATTAAATATATTCATTATATTTTAACATAGATAAAAGGTTATGTTTTATTTTTTCATATAATTTATAGAATTCAATAAATTATAAAATAATTTTTCTTTTTCTTTTTTAAATTAATAAATAAAAATAATTTATTTTAAATTAATTAAACATCTATAATATTAATTTTTAAAATATAAAATAATATATTTTTATTAAGCATCCCAAAATAGAAAATAAAACTTATAAACAAAACTTATTAAATATATTATTTTGTCTTTATTAATATCTTAACTAACTTTCTATGATTATATACTCAAGTATGAAAATGGGATGATGATAGTTTATTGTTTAGAGAATTAATTGGTTTACCTACTTTACTTTAAAATAAACTAAATGTTTGATATTCAAATTTTCATTATACAAAGGTTGTGATTATCTAATCTTTTCATTGTTGAATGTTGTTTCGTTTTACATTCTATTTAAAGTGTATGTTAGTTTATACAATCCAGTATCGTGTTGTTCCGCCAAATTAGCGGAAACCAAAAAAGGTGACAGATTGTGATGTCATTGTCAAAAATTGCAATCCGCCATCTTCCTTGTCAAATGAAAACTAGGGCAGGCGGTGCATTCGAGTCTGTGCAACATTGTGCTAGGAAACCAAGACAGACAGAGGACATAGACTGAAAATTAAAGACATAACTATAAAATTTCTTTGTTACAGTGCAAGGAGCCGAGATGAGAATGCTTGTGATAGCCAAACCAAGTAAATTACCCATTTCCACCCGAGGTCATGTCGCTCGAGTCACTATTGAAGGGGTCATTCCTGGGCCAGAGCATGAATGACCTAAGACAAGTAGGACATGTCTGGGTTGCTGGTGAGCTCGAGTAGGCCTTGTACAACATGTCAATTCTCTGATGCATGAGGGTGTTTCGATGAATTTGATCAACAATATGTCTTATGAGATAAAAAAACGAGCAATAACTACTTTGGATGGAAGAAGGGAGGTGGTTCCTGGTTGAAATCCGGTAGTGTCAAGAATGGTGTTGGCGTCAAGACTCGGCCACCCTTGTTATCTGAAGAGATGAGGCGAAAAAGCAAGGATGGTCACAACACAGATGCTTTATTTGTAAGAGGGTGTACCTAAGACAGGAACCTTGGTAGGCCTTTGGGTTGGAGATCTAAATCTACAGGTAGATCTAAGTCTCTAGAAAAATCTTTCAGGAAATGTTGGAAGTGTGGTAAAACAGGGAATTATAAGAAAGACTGCAAGTCTAAGAAGGTTGAAAAACCAAAGGGATCTAATAGTATCTCTTCCGTAGAGGTGAAAACCTCCACTTAAGAAGGAGGTGATGTTTACCTAGAATATACAAGTACACATGCAGATCTTTATGTATGGTTGATTGACTTAGGTGCGTCATACCATATGAATCCTCACAAGGAGTGGTTCTTTGAATATGAAAAATATAATGGTAGTGACGTATTCCTAGGAGATGACTCGATAGCAAACATCTTGGGATGTGGAAGGGTTAAGTTGCTGCTAAAATATTGAAGGATTAGAACTCTCCTTGGGGTTCTGCACATTCCAAAACTAGCAAGGAGCCTAATATCTGTAAGCAAGATGAATGATGCAAGAGTGGATACTGTATTTGGAAAGAACACTTTCAAGATGGTACGAGGAGAAATTGTGTTGACGAGGGGAGTTCGATGTGGAACTTTGTACAAGTTTTTGTCAAGCACTTATACTAATGGGTGTAACAGTTCTGTTGTCCTTAAGAAAACAAATAAAGAAGACAAGACCAATATCATCCCTAAAAAAAAGACCATACTATGGCATCAAAGACTGGGACATATTTGAGAAAAGCGCCTTCGAACACTACATGGTAAAGGTATGGTTGAAGGTATGTTTAATTGCACTCTGGATTTTGATTTCTTTGAACATTGCATATATGGTAAACAAAATCGAGTAAGATTCCCATCTGGTGCTACAAGAACAAAGGGGGTCTTATAGTTGATACAGAGTGATGTGTTTGGACATGTTCCTATTCCATCCCTAGGTAAATCTGTGTATTATGTTTCATTCATAGATAATTTTTCAAGGAACACATTGATTTATTTTCTTAGAAAGAAATATGAGGTATTTGATAAATTTAAAGAGTTTAAGGCTCTGGTAGAAAATCAGACAGAGAAGAAAATAAAGGTATTTAGAACAGTTAATGGTGTAGAATTCTACAAAAATGAATTCAAAGAATTCTGTAAGAAGTGTGGTATAGCAAGGCAGAAGACTACTCCATACACTCCTCAGCAAAATGGAGTTGCAGAAAGGATGAATAGGACACTAATGGAAAAAGCAAGGAGCATGCTCAGCAGTGCTGAGTTAGGACAAGACTTATGGGCAAAGGTAGTGGGTACAACATGTTACCTGGTCAATCGATTTCCATCATCATCGTTGGACGATAAAAATCCACACGAGGTATGGTATGGAAAGAATCCCTCTCTTCAACATCTTAGAGTGTTTGGTTGTGATGCTTATGTACATGTTCCAAAGGAAAATAGGAGTAAGTTGGATAAAAACGCTGAAAAGTGTATCTTTATTGGTTATAAATATGGTGTGAAAGGTTATAAACTTTGGAACCCAGAAACCAAGAAGACTGTTTACAGTCAAGATGTTGTGTTAAGAGAGGTAAAGCATGTTTCCAAACAAGAATTCCTACCAATGAAAGACGCACTTTAGAAAATAGAGCTTGAGTTGGATGATGCAAAATTTGAATGATCTGAAGAAGAGGAAACAAAAGAAGAAGAAGAAGAAGAAGAACCGCATACCCCAGTATTGAGGAGATCAATGAGAGATAAAAGGCAACTAGAAAGGTATAGTCCACCTGATTTCCATTCAATTTTTTTTTTATCTATTACTGATGATGATCCCAGAACTGTTAGGGAAGCATTAAATTTGGAGGATAGCAAACTTTGGAAGAAGGCCATGGTTGAAGAAATGGATGCCTTTGATAAGAATGAGGCATGGGATATAGTTGAGTTGCCAACTGGAAGAAAATTTGTTGGTAGCAAATGGTTGTTTAAGAAGAAGTTTAATGCACAAGGTAAAGTGGAGAAATACAAAGCTCGGTCAGTAGCAAAAGGTTATTCCCAGGTAGAGGGAATTGACTTTGGTGAGATTTTTTCTCCTGTTGCTAAGTTAACTTCTATTAGATTACTTTTATCTATTTCTATTGCTTTTGATCTTGAAGTGGAACAGATGGATGTGAAGAGAACATTCCTACATGGGGATCTGGAAGAATAAATCTACATAAAGCAACCAGAAGGCTTTGTAGTGAAGGGAAAGAAAGAGTTTGTCTGTAAGCTAAAGAAGTCATTATATGCTCTGAAGCAATCACCTAGGATGTGGTACACAAATTTTGACACATACATCCTTGGATTGGGATTTGTAAGAAGCAGGGTTGATCACTATGTATATTCCAAGCAGGTTGGTAATCACTTCATTTATGTAGAGTTGTATGTTGATGACATGTTGTTGGTAGGAAATAACATGGATGTTATCACGGAGGTTAAATCGAAGCTATCCTGCAAATTTGACATGAAGGATCTCAGTGTTGCTAACTTCATTCTAGGAATGGAGATTAAAAGAGATTGTAGAAACAGGAAACTCTGGTTGAATCAGAGAAAATATGTTGAGACAATATTACAGAGGTTTAATAAGCATGGAAGTAAACTGGTCAAGGTTCCTATTCCTATAGGTGTAAAGTTATCTGCAGATCAACTTCCCAAGACACATGAAGAAGAAGAGGACATGTCCCATGTTCCATATGCCAGTGCAGTTGGCAGTTTGATGTATGCAATGGTCTATACTAGATTGGTATTGGGTTGGTACAACAAACAGTGAGATTAGATTGTGACAGTCAGAGTGGTATCTTCCTGGAAAAGAACCCATCTTATCATTCGAAGACAAAGCATATTGATGTTCAGTATCACTTTGTGAGAGACATGGTTGAGGAAAAGAAGGTGTTGTTGGAAAAGGTTGACACTTTGAAAAATGTTGCAGATTCATTGACAAAGTCTGTGAGCACATAAAAGTTCTCTTGGTGTAGAGTAACAATGGGCATTTTTGCCCTCAATTTTTGATTATATAATCTCCTAGACCCCTGGATGAAAATAAAACAACCAGTGGGAGAATGTTGGTTATGTGTTATATTCTTTCCATGTGTGTGTGTGGGCACATCAGATATGACAACTACGTCTGAAGATCCCTCATACTAGTGCTCTGTTTGTGCCATTTTCATCGTACACTTTCCTAGGGTGGTCCCATGGGGGGCATGTATGCCCCCCTTGGTTACATGCAGTGTTCGGCAACGGGTGGTAGCCTGGGGCAATGCCCCAATATTTTTTTTTGGCAGTTTTTGCTATTTTAAGCCGTTTACTAAAAATAATACCAGTTTTAAGGATTAGGGTTTTGGTATCTACGGAATACCTAAAAATATTGTATATATTGTATGGTGAATGGTGAAATTCAATATAATGAATATAAGAAAGGTTTTCCCGGTTGAGGGTTTCCAATATATATCTCTGTGTACTATGTGAATGAGCCATTGATTAAATAATGTCTTGCTTAAGAATCTATATGCATTGCTTTACTTCACAGGTTTAAAAATTACAACATATATTCATAATATATGTTGCACATGCTATAAATTCAAACCAATATTCATTTGACAAATGTTTTTCTTTTAACATGCTCCTTGCCATTTCCATGACTGTTCTTTTTTTTCTTCCAGACACTTCATTTTGTTGAGGGGTGCACCTTCTGGTAAATTGTTTGTGAATTCCATGGTCATTGAAAAACCTTCTTAAGTAATTTGAAATGTATTAATCACCCTTATCCATTCTCAATGCTTAGATTTTATGTTAACTTTGCTTCTCAACAGGGGCTATGAATTGATGAAAATAATCAAAGCATTCATTCCTATTCCTTAGAAAGAAGACCCATCTTTTTCTTGTGTAGTCATCTATGAATGCCAAGAAGTAGTAACTTCCACCAATTGAGGGTGTTTTCATTGATCCACACAAATCTTAATGAACAATATCCAATGGCTTGCTTGGGAAAATTGACTTTCGTGTTGGAAATGACTCCCTATGTTGTTTACCCAAAATGCAACTTTCATATATTCTATCTGGTTTTTCTATTATTGGTAACCCCTTTACCATTCTTTTCTTGTAAAATAAGTTTAAACATCCAAAGTTTAGGTGTCCATATCTTAGATTCCCTAACCAATTTACATGTTTAATTTTTTCTTGAAAGATTACTTGAATGAGTGTTGTAGTTTTCTCTTCATCGACTTGTGATTTTGTTGAAGGGGGTCTTTGAGCCAATTCTGCCTTCAAATCTGGTTTTAACCTTAGGGATTTGGACTTTAGCCATAAGATGAATACTTGGAAATTTATGTAAAATCGTGCATTGTTTTCTTTTGAATAATATTCTATATCCCTTTTGAAGAAGTTGCCCAATACTCATTAAGTTATGCTTCAATAGAGGAACAAAACACACATCATAAATAAACTTTTTCTCCCCCTTTTTGGTTAGAATATTTATGTTTCCTTTTCCCATAACTGAAACTTTGTTATCATTCCCTAATGTAACTTTTTATTTTACACTTTCATCCAAACTAGAAAACATTTCTAGATTCCATGCCATATGATTGTTGCAATGTGGGTCTAAAAACCATATATCCTTTTTATTTTCTTGTGCAATGTTGCAAGATAAAAACATACTCCATGATTTTGGTAATGAATCATATTGTTTCCTTCTACATTCATGTAAGTAATGACCATATTTATTACAATAGTGACATTTAATTAAAGATTTATCATACCTTTGGCCTTGATATTGATTTTGAGTTGAGATTTGATTGTTTCCTCTTCCACTTTAGTTTCCTCTTGTGTTTGATGGGTTGCTTCTTCCACCTATGTTTAAATTTCTACCTCTACCTATGAAATCTGATCTTCCTCTGGCTCTACCATGGAGACTTGTGCCTTGAAAGCATGCTCCAAGGTTGAATTTGTTGACCCGCTTAGTCTATGTTCATGAGAAATGAGAGATGCATGTAGCTCATCAATTGGAAATTGTGAAATATTTTGTGTCTCTTCTATGGACACCACAATTGATTCAAATATTGTAGGCAAACTTCTTAAAATCTTTTCAACCACACTCCCATCTTCAAAAGTTTCACCATATAATCCAATTTGGTTTACCAGTCCAATGATTTGAGTAAAGAGTGAGTCTATTTTATCTAATTCTTTCATGTATATGGTCTCAAAATCCCTCCTTAGCATTTGTAGCTTAGTTGTCTTCACCTTGGCCATTCCTTGGTACGTTGTTTGAAGAATATACAATGCTTATTTTGACTATTGATCTTTCATTACATTCACCAAAAAGGAACGAAAAAAAGAGTCTCATGTTCTGGACCGCTTCTCAACCTATTGTTTGTTGTTTCTACAACAATGCAACTTCTCGTTTTTTCACTCTGCTCTTTCTACATCATTGTGTTCAAAAACTACTCTCTTCTATTCATGTAACTCAACAAAAAGAAAAATAGGAAATATTAACTACAATTAATTTGTACATTTGTGACAGTCCTGTAGACATTTACTGTGCATGTAAGTCCTCTTGCACAATTTTCATAGATCTCAGCGCTTACACTTCTATTTCTAGTCTTCTGCTCTCCTCCCTCAGACTCTTGCAATCTTCTGTTCTGCTCCCTCATACTCTTGCAAAATTGTTTCAGATTATTGTTCTTTAGTTCCTTTTGTTTCAACTTTGTTCCGCACATAGTAAATAGATTAATTACCCTGACAAGAGCAAGATCTCAGTAATAATGGCCTCTGTAATTATCTGAACCAAATAATAAGATGTCCCAGATTTTAATTCTCGCCTAGCTTTCCAATTCTGGAACCACACTTCTACTTGACGTGATAGAAAATTTAACTTATTCGCCACTCACCACATCCAAGGGTTCTAAACTCACCACATGGTGCCCATCCAATGAACCAATCTAGCAGTTCTCATATTGCCACTTGGCGTGCATCCGACAGATAAATCTGGCAGCTGTTATCTCACCATGTGGCAGTTGTGACCATGTTTTTGTATGCAATTTGGTGTAACATCATGCTGTCGATGTATGAGTTGTGGAGGCCTTCAATATGAGTTGAGGCTTTCTGTATGGCTTGAGGTGTAACGTCATGTTGTCGAGGGTGAATGAGTTTTGGATGCCTTCAACGTAGGCTACTTCCAGGGTGACTCAAAACCCTGTCTAAGTTGTTAGGCCACCCAACTAGTAAAGAAATCCTGAATTCACTTACCATGTCTAAAAACCAACTGAAGAGGAATATTATTTATGGTTAAGTTAGATGAATTGTGTTGTGATTTTAATTAATTATATGATATTTTTCTATTGTGTGAATACTTTCATGGAATGTATTTCCATGGCTTTTCTCCATATAAATCTTATAAAATTTTATCTTACTAAAATTATTTTAGTTAAAATCTATACCAAAAAGTAAACCAAAATAGAAGAGATATTTTAATTATGTTCAAGATATTGATTATAATTACACAAAGATTCACATTTATTATGTTCATCAGATAAAATAAGGTTACTTCGTAGCTCAACAAAAATAAAAATAGGAAATATTAACTGTAATTAATTTTTACATTTGTGACAGTCTTGTATACATTGACTATGGCAGTCTTGTATACATTGACAGTTTTTACAACAATGCAACTTCTCGTTTTTTCACTCTGCTCTTTGTACATCATTGTGTTCAAAAACTACTCTCTTCTATTCATGTAGCTCAACAAAAAGAAAAATAGGAAATATTAACTGCAATTAATTTGTACATTTCTGACAGTCTTGTATACATTTACTGTGCATGTAAGTCCTCCTGCACAATTTTCATAGATCTCAGCGCTTACACTTCTATTTCCAGCCTTCTGTTCTCCTCCCTCAAACTCTCGCAATCTTTTGTTCTGCTGCCTCATACTCTTCCAAAATCGTTTCAGATTCTCATTCTCTAGTTCCTTTTGTTTCAACTTTGTTCTGTACATAGTAAATAGATTAATTACCCTGAGAAGAGCAAGATCTCAGTAATAATGGCCTCTATAATTCTCTGAACCAAATAATAAAATGTCCCAAATTTTAATTCTCACCTAGCTTTCCGATTCTGGAACCACACTTCTACTTGATGTGATAGAAAATTTAACTTGTTCGCCAATGCGGACTTAATCTTCTGTCAATAAACTAATTACTCCCTTATTGAAACAACAATTCATTTTATCATTACATCACTATTACGGTACTCATTATACTCTTTCTTCGTTTAAATTTCACTTAAATATACCCTCTTTATTTTCATTGAAATTGCAAACTCATCTAGTAGACGGTGCCGCTGCAATTTCAAGTTAGATCATCCAATTGAATATAATGGAGTGGGACAATTATTATTGCATTCGACTATGAGATAAATGCAAGAATTTAAAAAACTCTCCACTTCACTGATAACCTAACCTATAAACTAAACTAAATAACCTGTGCTAAACATCCATGTGATCATATCTACTTAATCTTTGCTGAAAAGAGGTGAAGTTGCATTGCATTGCCCGTAGAAGTCTGAGCTTTCTTGGTTTCGTCGCTTATGTGCGAGGAGATGCCAGTAGAAGTATGGGCTGTCTGCATTACTGGTAATAGATGTGTGCTCCAGAAGGCTTTAATGATGGACGACACATTGCAATTTCAATGTCAGGTAGCTTATAACTATTAATGTCTTATAACTCCTTATAAACCTCAGATTTCAACTACCATTGTTAATGGATACGTTATTCGCGATGAAAGACTAACCATACTTGCATATGTATCATTAGTCATTGGTTGTGATGGCTGAGAAATTGGCGGAATGGATCAAAAGCAAGGAGTGCATAAGTGCGTGGGATTGGAATGAATGGTTATGGGCATGTCTACCGATTCTCTACTCGAACCGCAATTTAGTCGGAGGTTATGCTCTTTCGAGTGCCGCAACAATTGCCAAAACTGAAACTGAAAATTGGACAACCCTGAATCTGAATCGGAAAAAGGAGAAACAGGACAAACTGAAACTAAAAACGGGACAACTTTGAATCTGAAACTGGAAAAGGCCGAAACTGAATCTAAAAACGAGAGATTCATACTACATGGAGATTTATGCCCGTCGAAGTTTATACTGGATGGAGCTTGAATCCCAATCGCAGCAATTTACTCAAAGCCCATAGTCGGATCGTGTGGCTCAGATCGTCAAGCCGTCGGATCTCTGCCATGTATGTTTCGAATCCATACCATATTTGTTGTACGGTCTGCTGCCCGGGCCATCCGATTGTCGACAAGTGGCATCTATCCAAGGAAAAGATCCAAGGCCTCTACAATCCCGATGTGGCATTCATCTAATGACCAGATCCAAGGATTCTAAACTCACCACATGGTGCCCATCCAACGAACCAATCTAGCAGTTCTCATATTGACACTTGGCGTGCATCCGACAGATAAATCTGGCAGTTGTTATGTCGCCATGTGGCAGTTGTGACCATGCTTTTGTATGCAATTTGGTGTAACTTCATGTTGTTGATGTATGAGTTATGGAGGCCTTCAATATGAGTTGAGGCTTTCTGTATGGCTTCAGGTGTAACATCATGTTGTCGAGGGTGAATGAGTTTTGGATGCCTTCAACGCAAGCTACTTCCAAGGTGACTCAAAACCCCGTTTGAGTTGTTGGGCCACCTGACCAGTAAAGAAATCCTGAATTCACTTATGAAGTCTAAAAACCAACTGAAGAGGAATATCATTTATGGTTAAGTTAGATTAATTGTGTTGTGATTTTAATTAATTATATGTTATTTTTCAATTGTGTGAATACTTTCATGGAATGTATTTCCATGGCTTTTCTCCAAGAACTGACATATAAATCTTATAAAATTTTATCTTACTAAAATTATTTTAGTTGAAATCTATACCAAAAAGTAAACCAAAATAGAAGAGATATTTTAATTATGTTCAAGATATTGATTATAATTACACAAAGATTCACATTTATTATGTTCATCAGATAAAATAAGGTTACTTCGTAGCTCAGCAAAAATAAAAATAAAAAATAAAAATAGGAAATATTAACTGCAATTAATTTATAAATTTGTGACAGTCCTATATACATTGACTGTGAGTGTAAGTCCCCCTGCACGATTTTCATGGCTCTTAGCGCTTACACTTCTATTTCTAGTCTCTTTTGTTCTCGTCCCTCAAATTCTCGCAATCTTCTGTTCTCCTCCCTCAGAGTCTCACAACATTGTTTCAGATTCTTGACTCCAGTTCCTTTTGTTTCAAATTTTTTCTGCATATAGTAAATAGATGAATTACCCCGAGACAAGCAAGATCTTAGTAATAATGGCCTCTATAATTCTCTGAACCAAAGAATAAAATGTCCCAGATTTTAATTTTTGCCTAGCTTTTTGATTCTGGAACTAACACGATAGCAAATTTAACTTGTTCGACAACGCGGACTTAAGCTTCTACAAGTTTTGTAAAAGTAAACTATAGCAATCAATTTTATCCTTACATCACTGTTATGGTACTCAATGTACTCTCTTTTCGTTTAAATTGCACTTAAATACACCCTCCTTCTTTTCGTTGAAACATCAATCCATCACTGTTATGGTACTCATTGTACTCTCTTTTCATTTAAATTGCACTTAAATATACCTTCTTTATTTTTGTTGAAACTACAAACTCATTGAGTAGACGGTTTCACTACAATTTTGAGTTACATAATCTAGTTGAATATAATGGATTGGGACAATACTTATTGCACTCGACTATGAAATAAATGCAAGAATTAAAAAAACATAAAATAAAAATTTATAGCAGGTGATCTTTTAAAATAATGATAATAATTTTTTTTCATTTATAAAGTATTTCAAATTGACTATTTTTAATATCAATCTATCATTAAATTATAATAAATCTAACTATTTAAAGAAAAAAACTCTCCACTAACCTATAAACTAAATTGAATAACTTGTGTTGAACATCCATGTGAGAATATCAACCTAATCTTTGGTGAGGTCATTGATGTCCAACCTATAAAATCCATCTAATAGTTTGATTTCCAACCTATAAAATGATACATTCCAATCATTAATTCAGTGGCTCAATCATTAATTCATTGACTCACTAGATGTTGTTGTTGCCTTAAAGACAATTTTATTACCTATTAAAATAAGATCGGTGATACATGACTATTTATTCATTGATTCCACCATAGCAATCCACTTCAGTGATAATCTAACCTAAACTGAATAACCTGTGTTGAACATCCATTTGCACATATCAAACTAACCTAGGGTGAGGCAATTGAATCGCGTCTCACAAGCTCTAACAGTATAAGGAGTCCCTTCCACATTGACCTTTACTTATATACGGCCAAAGCAAGTATTTATTTCATACTGGAAATACTTGCCTTGATTTCATATTTGAAGTACTGAGCCATAATGGTTGATTTATTTTGGAAGTTCATTGTATTTGGAAAAAGAGGAGAGTTGTTTGAAGTTTAGTACATGCCCTAAATCTTACTGCATGCCTTAAATCTAGTGTGCGAATTTATGAGTTGTGTTTATTAATGGATGTAGATAGCTCCTTGTTCCTCAGAACAGTTGCCAACCCTGAGACCTTAAGTGGTCAAAATCCATGAGATGAATCTTGGGCTTGAGTGTTGCTTATGTGTCCTAGAGGTCCTAACCATGCAAGATAGGTTGGGCGCCTAGTTCTTTATTAGTCAATGATGTGGTTGATCATTGATTGTATTTTCTTCAGTTGATTGTGTTGTGTTTAATTGTGTCGTTCTTTATGTTTTTGCATTGATTATGTGACATTGTTAATTATGTTAATGCATCCAATGTGATGTTATTACTTTATGATGATTTGTATCTTGGGAAGTTATTAATTATTTCATGATTATTTTAATTTTCTAATGCATAGACATTCTTTTTTACCTATTATACATCGATGTTTGTTGTCATAACAGAGTGGGCGTTACAAATTGGTAAGCATTGTAATGTGTACTTTTACTATATATGAATTGAGATAATTATATATAACCATTGAGGAAAATTACGATGCAACCTAACACTTATGGAATCTTGTAGTTTGGCATAACCCTTAATGAATTTCATCATGCAACATAACCATTGAAGAATACAAAAAATTATCATAAGTAAACAAATATGAATGTCACAATAAGACATAATCATAAAGGACTTCTGCAATCTAATTTAATTCTTAAGGATCATTGCAATGGGACATAGCATTTTCAAATATAACTAAGCCAAGCTGTAAGTAACAACCTAGCATAGCCAAGGAGGAATGTCTGAATCAACATAACCATTGAGGAATTTCAACCATGGTCAAACATGGCCATCATTTTCAACCACAATCAATCATAGTCGAGAAAAATTAAACATAATGAAATACAATAAACCATGGTCATCCAATACCATCATGGTCAACCGTGGTCGATCATAGTCAACCAAATTCAATGTGACATAACCTTTGATGAATGTCATAATGCAACATAATCATTCAGGAACCTAGAAATTCAATATAAATTATCCAAACTAAATGTCAAAATGTAACATAATCATGGAGGAACATCACAATTTAACATAATCCTTGAGGAAATTCCTAATAGGAAATAATAGTTGAAGAAAGACACAATGTGAAATGAATGTCATTATGTGACATAACCATTAAGGAATGTTGTAAGTGGACATAACTCAACCAAGTTGAGCATCACAATAGATGTAACCATATTATCAACCTCTTAGTGTCACAATGTGACATAAAATTCCGTTCAAACATAACACTAACTTTGCTAAACAATATTCAACCATGTTCAACCATATCAAACCATGTTGAAAAATAGTCAACCATGGACAATTATATTGTAGTGAATTTAAATAAACGTATTTATATATCATCATAACAATGAATAAATCATTATAAAATATCACAATCTTTATTCAAATTTAATAATTTAATGGTCATCCATAGTAAAATATGGTCGACCATTGTCAACCATAATCAACCATAGTCAAACACTATCAACCATAGTCAGCCATGGCCAACCAAAATCAACCAGTCTCAATGTAATTTAACCTTTGAGTAACATCACAATTTGCCACAAGTAAGCCAATTTGAAAGTCACAATGTGAAGCAACCATTGAGAAACATTAGAATTGACATAACCCCTAAGTAATGCCACAATGTGGCATAATCCCTAATGAATGTTTCAATGTGACATAACCATTGAAGACCATATCAAGGCGACATAAGACAACCGATATGAACATTTCAATATATATAACCATATTATAAATATATGTTTATCATACTTTAACATAATATTTAAGTTAACCTCTTAATTCAACAATGCCACATAACCCTTGATGAACGCTACAATGCAATGATAGCCATCAATGAATGTAACAATTCATATAAGTCGACCTATAGGAATGTCACAATGTGACATAGCTATTATGAAACATCATAATCCAACATAACCCTCAAGGAACATCACAATGTCACATAACCCTTAAGGAAAAAAATAGGTTAACATAACTCAACAAAGATTAACATTACAATAGATATAATGATATTATAAACCTCTTACTGTCACAATGTGAAATAATAATGGAGTCAACCTCTTAATGTCACAATGTGACATAATATTGAAGTTAACCATACCA
>ML831407.1:0-10072 GCA_009831015.1 Picea engelmannii | reverse complement strand
AAAGTTCATAAATTTTAAAGTTTAGGTGTATCACTTAATAGTTTCACTGTGACTAGAAAATGAAGTATATAGTCCTCAGGTAATCATGGTTGTCTAAGTCAAAAGGTGGTGTTACATACACCCCACCTTCGAGAAACATGTTCTTGAGGTGGTCAAAATAGTGAGGGATAGTCTCGCCGTAGTGTCTCGGCGTCTTCCCATGTAGCAGATCCTCGACTATACTTGTCTCGCTGGACCTGTCTGCATTGTTGGCGATGATCGAGGTGCTGCGCTTGCTGCCATTGAAATCCCTGCAGCTTCTGTCCTTGACGCAAATATGTTAGCATATGGTGGTGGCCTTGAGCCCCCTCCCCTAGGAAATGTCCTCAGGGCCTTTCCTACGAATCCTGGGCGATGCGGAAATGTCGGTCTTGCACCCCCAGTGAAGTTCATATGTTCTTCCACGTAACGCACATTTTCCACCACCTCTGCTATTGAAGATGGATTCCACATCCTCACCATAGCTCTTATCCTAGGGTTCAATCCATAGATGAAGCACTCTTCCTGTCGTTGGTCGTTATCCATATACGACACATATTTGACCAGTTCCATAAACCTGATCTCATATTCTTCTATAGTTTTGTTTCCCTGTACTAAGGCATGAAATGCCCCAACCTATTGTTCCTCGTAGTATGCCGGTAGATATTTCCTCCTGAACCTTTCCTCGAAAAGTTCCCAAGATACCATGTCTGGGGTAAGGTGCAGTTGTCTTTCCAGGTTACCCCACCAGTTCAGGGCTTCTGTCCCTTAGCTGTAAAATGGCGATCTTTGCCTTTGAGTTGGACGCATAGTCCCTTAAGGCAAAACACCTAGTCATGCCTTCCAACCATGCTTCCACGCGTTCACTGGCGCGACCTCCGGAAAACTCTGAAAGTTTGATCTTTTGCAACTCTCACGTGATGTCTTCAGGTGGAGGTCCTCCCCCTAAATCCCTTGACGCTTCTGGATTACCCCTTCCAGACGGTGGGGGTTCCACTTCAGTCCCTGCCGGTTGTCGCCCCTTTAAAGTCTTGTTGATGGCTTCCAACGAGCGCAGTATAAGGGCGAGTTTGGGCGATGGTGGTGGTGGCGCTGGCGGTGCTTGCATTGACGCTTCCCTACCTCGACTTCCTCGAGTCTTGAACATCCTGTATGCTTTGACCTGCATCAACCAAAGTTGTCGGGGTGAGTTCCAGGATGTTTTAAATTGGTGCTACTCAAACTAGAAACAGGGTTAGGCATGAGTTTTCTTTACTTGTCTGTAAACAGACGTTACTCCATTAGGGGATTGGCTAGGTTAGGGTTAGGTTTAAGCATCTAAGCTTCGTTTCTTCACCCCTACGAAAATAACTATTGGTTCCTTTGCCTTGTAGCTACGCTAGCTTTGCGCTTCACTCGCGACTTCCTATGCTTATGCTCCTAATGAATATTCCATCTCATTCCCGTTTGTCCTAGTCTGAGCCCTTCTAATTTACGCTTACAACTTGATTAAATTTTACTTCCAATCTTATGTTTATTAATTTACGCCAATATGCGTACACCCGCACTATGTACCTTTCGGCGTTATTGTTCTTCTTAAGACGTCGTGTTGAGCACATACATCCTTTTGTGGGCTCCTCCATTCACGTCTTTGGCACTTGATAGCTTGGCATGCGACCTGTATGGCTCAAAAGGTGCTTGATAGCTTGGCATGTGGTCTAGTGTACGAAAGTTAAAGTATTTAAATGTTAAATTAATTGTAAACGAAACAACGCATGGCACGTTGGTAGGGTGGCCTTTGTTAAGGCTTTGCACAGTGGGGAGGTCTGAGGTTCAATCCTCGCGCACTCCATAATTTTTTCTTTTGTTTTACTTATATATAAAAAAAAAATCAAAATGCCTAATTAATTTTTAATTTAATTTAATTAATTAATTTTTTTATTATTATTCTTTTTTTTTTAAATCTAACTTAATTTAACCTAATTAATTTAACTTTATTTATTTATAATTTAAATAAAAATAAATAAATAAAAAAATTTGAACCCCTTTTTTTTTCTTTAAAAAAATTATAATTAAAATAAATAAAAGAAAATTTAAAACAATTAATTTATTTACAATTAAAATAATGATAAGAAAAAAATAAACAACAAGAAAATAAAATAAAATAAATTACTGGTGAATTAGTATATGTACAGGGATCGGCATCGTGGGTCCTCGCATGAGGCCCACGTGCCCGCTCCCAGGTGCTCATCCCTTTCGAGGCTCCTCTTCGTGGCCTCGTATGCACTGGTGGTGTTTGTGCATGGCGGTGGCTTGTTATCCCATCGTTGGGCTTTTTGTGAACTGAGCATTCAACTAGGGCGTTTGGCGTTTGGGCATTTACCTGGTTTTTATCTTTGGGCTAATGGCTATCATGGATTCCCTCACCTGGGTCCTAGAGTTTAGGCCATTGTTAGGAGGTATGGGTTTAGGAGAAGGCGGTGCCAGGCGCCCCAGGAAAGTTCTTCGTGTTGTACATAAAGTAATCATCTAATCGATGCTGTCATCCTAATCTGGTGCAGTTCTTCAACTACTCGCTATTCTCAGGATGGGATATATGGCGATGTGTTGCTTTCTTGCTTGTTGTTCTCTTTTTTTTTTTTTTTTTCTTCTATTCACACTTGTAACCATAATTTCTTTTTTGTAAATTTCTCATGTTTAAGCTGCGTCCAAGAAGAGCAGGAGATGAAAGTTAAGCGACTGGGCATGATACTGTGAGTTGAAACTTGGGTGTTTCAGGGTCTGGGCATGGGTGCCATACGTTAAAGACTGTGATCAGGTAAGTGTTCTACATGTTTGCACCCTTCTGGAATAAAAATTCTTTCTTATTGCGAAAGATTTTAGCTCTGGATCGTGCATGACAGTGATATCTCAGTAGCAATTCCTTTATCTGGGCAATTGGAAGTGATAATATAGCATGATGAAAATAAATTGGGTTAAATTCTTGTGCACGAAAATCCAGTAGTAGGACTCACCTCTTATGAAATCTCAGTTGAATCATTAGCCAGCCCATGATCCAATTTGTCTTTGAAATAGGATCCTAATGTGCGGGTTGGTTATCTTTTGTTGCAGAATTGGAAAAACTCCGCTGTCAAAGTCAATACATTCTTGCACGTCTCTAAATTCATACCCAAAACAGAAATGGGTTTCATGGCATCTTCATTCTCTCACTCTACAATTGTCAGATGTTCTGCCTGCAATTTTTTTTGACACAACCATCTTTTCTTCATTTGATCTTGCTTGCCCCGCTAACAGAAATGGGTTGACTCACTTCTGGGAGAAATTCGCACCGAAGGAACTTCCTTACTTTATTACATATATAAAACTTCTATCCATGGTTAGGTGTAGTCACAGTGGATCGAATGGGAAGCCACCCACCTTATTGAGTTAGAAAGAGTGGGAAGCCCAGTAGGTGGTTATTGGGTGAGATGTAGACTGAAACTAGGTCGGTTGTGTATGGCCTTACACATGTCTACTCGACCTAGCCTCACGGTGGATCTGCAGCAGGCCCCGATGGCTAGTGTTTCCCTCCTAAGCTTACTAAGTAAGGTGAGCCGTCCTTCCTGGTCCCGGGCTCATGGCCATACCAACCTGAGCTACAACGAGTGAAGAAGCTTCTTGTTGTCTCCCTTTGAAATAAAATAGGCTTACTAAGAATAAGTACAATCTATGAATAATGTGCCCTAGTAACGTAAGTTTTGCAGTGCCCAACAATCTGGGAAAGTTGGGACAACATCCCACGTCAAAGTCTCAGTAAAATTGGAACATGAAGTTCAACAAGTGCTGCAAAATTACCTCCACTATACAAGGTCTCTTCCTTTTGCAGATGCCGAGCATATAAGCCTCTATGCACCTACCATTCACAGCATGGTATTTCGCTGACCCAAGACAATGCCTAAAGGCTGGAAGTGGAATACCTCAAAGAGAAATATGAAGAGCCCGTCCGTCTACTGGACCTTGCCACGATTTCGAACCCTCACTACTTGGATATTAAGAGTCTTTTTGACGTCGCCCGCCAAACTATTTCAGAGATGGTGAATGAGGAGAGCCCTCGAAGGATTTTGAGATTCTCAACGTTCACGAAGAGGAGGAGATGAGTGATGAAAAATAGACAAAGTAAAGAATGGCTGTATTAATATGTTAGGGTTTTATTGATAGCAACTAAATACAAAAGTCTTTTCCAATCCTTCCAAACATGGTTTCGAGCTTCCATATTTAGCTTAGACAATCATTTAGCATCATTTGATAAAGTGCATTCAAAACGGATTAGTTGTTAGCTTGAAGTCTTTGATACCTATTAAGAGTTTTATATAACCAATTCTAATACCCCATTATTATAAGTTATTTTATTATGTCATTTTTAAGTAAAAGTAGCTATTTGTCTATTTGTGATTCACTTCTCTAGTAATTAATTTTTTTTAATTCATGTATTGAAACATGTTACACCAATACTTTGTATGATCAATCTTTCTTTATACATATCCCTAATACATTATTGATAATACATTTGTGTAATGTAATTTCTCCACAATTTCTATGCAAAAACCATTGATGCTAAAAATTACAATATGAGGATGCCTTTGAGCAGCTCAGAAAAATTGTCAAACTCACTCTCAAAATATACTATGTTGATATAATTTTTGGCAAATAGATGACGTGAAATAATCTGGAAGTTTACATGATAAGTTTAAATAAATACTAAGCTGCTCACGAATACATTTTATGCGCAAGTGTGTAATAGCCCTAGTTGCTTGTTTTACTGGTAAATTTGTGTTAAAATTCGTATTGTATTTATTTTATTTTTATTTTTATTAAAATTTATGTGTTTTGTTTGCAGGTTAAGCGTGGCGAGTTTTTCTCAAAAGAATGTACCAATAAAACTACCCCTTATTTAGGCCCTCGGTTCCAGATTTGAACCAGGGCTCTAATACCAAATGTAAAGACCAGATTTCAATTAACATTTAAAATTTCTACCGAATGTACTGTAATTACTACAAGTTGTATAAAGAAGAATAATTCCAAATTTACTTAACACTTACGCATATAAAATTTATCAATGGATAATAAATCTAATTAAACAATGGATAAATTGGAATTAAATAGCTTAACTCTGATCCTAATTTACATTGCCAGCTACCTTGCCGCTGCTCTCCTGCTACCTGCTTCACAGTCCAGTCCTGTTGCAAACACAGAAAAATAATTGCCCAAAACTATTGTCCACCCTGCCAACTAGGAAAATGACCTAGCTCCAGGATATCTACAGATATCCTGGCCCTCCGAGCCCAAAAACTCTAGCAACCCGGTGCCTCAATCTGAGCACACCAATCTCACAGCCCCTCTCGGCTCTCTCTTCCCATAGCAAGAAAACAGTCAATCGTAGAATGCTCCCCTCCAACTCCTTCCTTCCTTCCTTATCCCCCCCCTTCACCGACACTCCACCTTGCATTAAATCCGTTATCCCTCCATTTAATTACCCTTATCCATTCTCATTAATTCTTTTATCTTCTCGGGATCCTTATGTGATCCCTTCTTGTATATGTAACTTGATTTAAATGTTATATTTTATTCTCCACCTTTTATTTAATACTTAATTAATCAATGAATTAATTAATATTTAAATGAATCATTAACCATCATGACTAACTCATTAATAATAATCAATTAGAAATGTTATTTTAAGACATAAATATAGTTTAGCTAAACTTTTAGGATTATATTATTAAATTAATTATACTTAATAATCAAGGGTCGTTACAATTTATGTTTCCTTTTCCCATAACTAAAACTTTGTTATCATTCCCCAATGTAACTTCTTATTTTACACTTTCATCCAAACTAGAAAACATTTCTAGATTCCATGCCATATGATTGTTGCAACATGGGTCTAAAAACCATATATCCTTCTTATTTTCTTGTTCAATGTTGCAAGCTAAAATGATACTCCATGACTTTGGTTTTCTTTGATAAAATTTTCATTTTGTTGCTTAGAATCATATTGTTTCTTTCTACATTCATGTATGTAATGACCATATTTCTTACATTAGTGACATTTAATTGAAGACTTATCATACCTTTGGCCTTGATATTGATTTTGAGTTGAGATTTGATTGTTTCCTCTTCCACTTTAGTTTCCTCTTGTGTTTGATTTGTTGCTTCTTCCACCTATGTTTAAATTTATACCTCTACCTATGAAATTTGATCTTCCTCTGGCTCTATCATGGAGACTTGTGCCTTGAAAGCATGATCCAAAGTTGAATTTGCTGACCTTATTAGTCTATGTTCATGAGAAATGAGAGATACATGTAGCTCATCAACTGAAAATTGTGAAATATTTTGTGTCTCTTCTATGGACACCACAATTGATTCAAATATTGTACGCAAACTTCTTAAAATCTTTTCAACCACTCTCCCATCTTCAAAAGTTTTACCATATGATCGAATTTGGTTTACCAGTCCAATGATTTGAGTAAAGAGTGAGTCTATTTTATCTTATTTTGTCATGTATATGGTCTCAAAATCCCTTCTTAGCATTTGTAGCTTAGTTGTCTTCACCTTCTTTCTTTTCGTTGAAACTGCAAACTGCAAACTCATCGAGTAGACGGTTTCACTGCAATTTCAAGTTAGATAATCCAGTTGAATATATAGGATTGGGACAATTCTTATTGCACTCGACTATGAGATAAATGCAAGAATTAGAAAAACATAAAATAAAAATTTATAGCAGGTGGTCTTTTAAAATAATGATAATAATTTTTTTTTCATTTATAAAGTATTTCAAATTGACTATTTTTACTATCCATCTATCATTAAATTATAATAAATCTAACTATTTAAAGAACAAAACTCTCCACTAACCTATAAAGTAAACTAAATAACCTGTGTTGAACATCCATATGAGCATATCAACCTAATCTTTGGTGAGGTCATTGATGTCCAACCTATAAAATCCATCTAATAGTTTCATGTCCAACCTATAAAATGATACATTCCAATCATTAATTCAGTGGCTCAATCATTAAGTCATTGACTCACTAGATGTTGTTGTTTCCTTAAAGACAATTTTATTACCTATTAAAATAAGATCGGTGATACATGACTATATATTGATTGATTCCATCGTAGCAATCCACTTCATTGATAATCTAACCTAAACTAAATAACTCGTGTTGAAGATCCATTTGCACATATCAACCTAACCTATTGTGAGGTAATATAATTGCCTCTCACAAGATCTAACAGTATAAGGAGTCCCTTCCACGTTGACCTTTCCTCATATACGGCGAAAGCAAGTATTTATTTCATACTGGAAATACTTGCATTGATTTCATACTGGAAGTACTGAGCCATAATGGTTGATTTATTTTCAAAGTTCATTGTATTTGGAAAAATAGGAGAGTTGTTTGAAGTTTAGTACATGCCCTATATCTTACTCCATGCCTTAAATCTAGCATGTGAATTTATGAGTTGTGTTTATTAATGGATGTAGATAGCTGCTTGTTCCTCAGAATAATTGCCAACCCTGAGACCTTAAGTGGTAAAAATCAATGAGATGAATACTGGGCTTGAGCGTTTCTTATGTGTCCTAGAGGTCCTAACCATGCAAGATAGGTTGGGCGGCTAGTTTTTTATTACTCAATGACGTGGTTGATCATTTATTTTATTTCTTTAGTTGATTGTGTTGTGTTTATTTGTGTCGGTCTTTATGTTTTTGCATTGATTATGCGTCATTGTTAATTATGTTAATGCATCGAATGTGCCATTATTACCTTATGATGATTTGTATCTTGGGAAATTATTAATTATTTCATGATGATTTTAATTTTCTAATGCATAGACATTTTTTTTTACCTATTACACATTGATTTTTGTTGTCGTAATAGAGGGGAGTTACAAATTGGTAAGCATTGTAATGTGTAATTTTACTATATATGAATTGAGATAATTCTATATAACCATTTAGAAAAATTACGATGCAACCTAACACGTATGGAATCTTGTAGTTTGGCATAACCCTTAATCAATTTCGTCACACAACATAACCATTGAAGAATACAAAAAATTATCATAAGTAAACAAAGATGAATGTCACAATAAGACATAATCATAAAGGACCTCCGCAATCTAATTTAATTCTTAAGGATCATTCCAATGGGACATCACCCTTAATGAATGCTAAAATGTAACATAACCATTGACGAACATATATTTTTCACATATAACAAAGCCAAGCTGAAAGTAACAACCTAGCATAGCCAATGAGGAATGTCTGAATCAACATAACCATTGAGGAATGTTGACCATGGTAAAAAATGGCCATCATTTTCAACCACAATCAATCACAGTCGAGCAAAATTAAACATAATAAAATATAATAAACCTTGGTCATCATATACCATCATGGTCAACTGTGGCCGATCATAGTCAACCAAATTCAATGTGACATCACCTTTGATGAATGTCATAATGCAACATAATCATTCAGAAACCTAGCAATTCAACATAAATTATCCAAACTAAATGTAAAAATGTGACATACTCACGGAGGAACATCACAATTTAACATAATCCTTGAGGAAAGTCACAATACGAAATAATAGTTGAAGAAATACACAATGTGAAATGAATGTCATTATGCGACATAACCATTAAGGAATGTAGTAAGTTGACATAACTCAACGAAGTTGAGCATCACAATAGATGGAACCATATTATCAACCTCTTAGTGTCACAATGTGACATAAAATTTAGTTCAACCATAACACTAACTTTGCTAAAGAATATTCAACCATGTTCAACCATATCAAACCATGATGAACAATAGTCAACCATGGACAATTATATTTTAGTGAATTTAAATAAAATTATTTATATATCATCATAACAATGAAGAAATCATTATCAAATATCATAATCTTTATTCAAATTTAATAATTTAATGGTCATCCATAGTAAAACATGGTCGACCATTGTTAACCATAATCATCCATAGTCAAACACTATCAACCATAGTCAGCCATGGCCAACCAAAATCAACCAATCTCAATGTAATTTAATCTTTGAGTAACATCACAATTTGCCACAAGTAAGCCAATTCAAAAGTTGCAATGTGAAGCAACCATTGAGAAACATTAGAATTGAGATAACCCCTAAGTAATGCCACAATGTGGCATAATCCCTAATGAATGTTTCAATGTGACATAACCATTGAAGACCATATGAAGTTGACATAAGACAACCGATATGAACATTTCAATATATATAACCATATTATAAATATATGTTTTTCATACTTTAACATAATATTTAAGTTAACCTCTTAATTCCACAATGCCACATAACCCTTGATGAACACCACAATGCAATCAGAACCATCAATGAATGTAACAATTCATATAAGTCGGCTTATAGGAATATCACAATGTGACATAACTATTAAGAAACATCATAATCCAACATAACCCTCAAGGAACATCACAATGTTACATAACCCTTAAGGAACTTAACAAGTTAACATACCTCAACAAATATTAACATTACAATACATATAATGATATTATAAACCTATTACTATCACAATGTGAAATAATAATGGAGTCAACCTCTTAATGCCACAATGTGACATAATATTGAAGTTAACCATACCATCAAATTTGACAACATATTGAAGTGAACCTTCATCTTGCAATGTGATTGAATATTAAAGTCAACCTCTTCAACCATTGTTGACCATAGTCTCCCTTTTTCAAACCATTTCTACATCCTCAACTATAGTGAACATTAATCAACTGTCATTGTCCAATGCCAACCGTGACCAACCATACTAAACCAATTCAACCATGTTCAACATAATCAACATGGTCATAGTGATCAAAGATTAGTTTTAATTTGAACGGATTTATTGATGTATTAATATATTATAGAATTAAAATAATTGCAACTTTCAAGTTGAAAAAAATGATCACCTACAAATATGTATAATAAAAATAAACTATTGTATTAATAATGAAAAAATAATAAAACTAAATGACCTACTATA
>ML831406.1:27811-54518 GCA_009831015.1 Picea engelmannii | reverse complement strand
CAAAACAATTCGCTCTCTTGAAAACACGACCACGACAATGTTGCAGCAGAGAGTAAGCCGGGGAGAGTCCCAATGGTCGTACCAACCAGCCGATTACGCTTTGTATCAGCGCCCCAACCGGTGTGAGCTTTATGAACTGCCACACACCCAGGCAAACTTGCAAGACTGATAAAACATCATGCAAAATTGATGCCATTTCGTGCTTCGACATAGTTCGAACGACGAACGATAGCACGCTCAGTTCAGTGTGCTAATGGCTCTCCTCCTCCTCTTCTTAATAATCTTCATCAGTTATCTTTTTAATCAAGGAAGGCATTTTCTTTTTCTTCAGTTTTTCTGTGGCCATATTCTTCTTTTTCTATGGATTTTGATATAATTGCCTTTTTATTGGAGGTCCCAGATGATATTCTCCTCCATCTTCTGCGTTCACTTTGAGTAGAAAAGCAAAAGATGAATTCCGGGTGGGAAACACGAAATTCTTAAAGATGAACACACAGTGCAGGAAGGCCGTCTGCGGCTTTGTCTTCATCTTATTGCGGGTCCGAGCTAATATTCTACATGTCACTGGCTTGCATGTGAATGAACGAAGGCATTTTCTTTTCTGGTTTTCCCTTGCATCTTCATCATAGTCAAATCATGATTAAAGAAAGCTAACATACAATCAAAATTGATCCAAATCAAACTTATACAATTCCTTATGTAAAAAGAGTTATCTAAATCTTTTGTGATTTGTATCCATATATCTTAAAGCATAAAAATATTTCCATTCAAATTGTAAAAACTTTCCTGTCATAACACTTGAAAAGAAAATAGAAGGAATGGAATGGAACCGGCTGCTCTCAGGGTAGCGAGGCAGCATTGGAGGCCATCAAAGCAAAGCCACTTTAAATCAATGAGAAATGCAATATATATGATGATATTTTGTTTAGAGGATTAAATCATTAACTAATCTATAGTATTTCTAAGTCTTAACTAATCTTCAATATTTCTAAATATAATTATAATTAATTTTAAATTATAGATATTTTAAAAGATTTGATAAAAATAATAATTGTAATTTAATATATTTATTCCTAAGAGATAATTTTTTCAATAATACTTCAAATTTAATAGTATTTCATTAATACCAATTATATATATAAAATAATATGCATGTTGTTATCCATAGCACAATTGTCCTTTCCGTTTTCATATACACTCATTTTCAGACCTATAGTCCCCTAGTATGCATCTAAAATTCCTTACATATCTTAATACTTTAAAAAAAAAAATACAAATTTAACGTTTTGGTCAACCTAATATGAGTTTTAAAACCGAAAGAATCCTTAGATCTGGGAGATTTACAGCATGGAAGACATTTCTTCCTAAAACTGGTTGTCATAAAATTCTTCTAAAATGAGATCATCGTTTTCCAGTAGCAAGTATTCCTGGGAGAGGCAATCTACCTTCTCGTTTAATTCTGTGAGGATATGTGTGCATGAGAACAACTCCAACTTATCAAGGAAAGATCAAACCTGGCACATTAATGGACGTAGACACCCTGAGGTCTCGTTAACCTAGTCTACCACAACCCTTGAGTCGCCTAGCACTTGGAACTTCCTCAGCTTTAACATGTCCACATGAAATAACAAGGCCCAAAGGGAAGATATATTTGCCTTATTATTCGCCTGTGTTTTGGAAATCAACAGGATTGCACGTACACCACACCGGGGTGGGTGACCTTGCTGGCCCGATCAAAGAAATCCCAAGGAACCCCCTCCAATGATTAAGGCATAGAGGGTAATCTAATCTTTGGTGGCTTACTTTCCGACCTGTATTCACCTAAGAGTTTCCTAATCAAACCTACTACCACTTCAATTGGTATAAATATATCCTGAGATACATAATTATTTCTGGACCACCAAATAAAATAGACATAAAAAAAAAGGAATTGAAATGTGCTCTTATGTTTCTTTGTCCTCCTTCCAAGATTTTAGCCAGCTTTCCAGGTCCCCTCATGGACCATGATCCCGAATTTTGAATTATTTTTCAGCCCCTTGCTAGACCTGAAGCCCGAATGGGAATTGGTGAAAAAGGTGATGGACAGAATCTGAGTTTGATTTGCAAAGTGAACATCTGTTTGGGCCGACCCAACCTCTTTTGAGGTCATTATCCTATGTCAACATCTTATTTTTCATTGCCATCCAAAGAATAATTTTAGATTTATTGGGCACCTTGGAACCTGTTGAGATCAATTCCCGCTTCTGAAATTTCCCTCTCCTTTTTTGTTTTCCCAACCTTTTTTGTCCACTTCTTTTCCCTCTTCTATACTTACCCAAATTCCCCTTTTCATTTTCCTCCCTCTTTTCTCCCTTTCTAGTTTTTATACTTAGTCATTTTTCCAAAACGGTGGGTTCGCGGTTTGGCGGATCCTCATCTCCAATCCACACTCTCACGTATTGAGTCCGACCGACCACCACATTATCCTATACTTAGCCATTTCTGTAGTCGCAGGTTCCCGGGTTGGCGGGCTTCAAAGCTTTCATATCCCTTGTTCTATGACATACATTTTGTACCCAAACGATCCACAATCTACATTTTGACCATTGGAATCCTCGGGATCCTAAGTACTTCATCTCTCCTATATTGATTTCGATCGTTCACGTTATAACACTTTGCCAATTCTCAACCTTCTGCAAGGGCAGGTTGGCGAGTTCCCGGGTTAGCGGGTTCACAAAAGTCCCAAATACTATTTGCTCTCGTTCGTCCCCGCCACCTTCGCGTTTTTCCCAATACACATTTAGTATGGTTTATTGCTAACAACTTATCATGCAGGTCCCGTAAAGATTGTCATTAATAGGCGAAGGGCTCGAGGAGAATTTTTTATTAAACCACACTAAAGCATGATTTGCGAAAGATTATATTATATCTCTCAAGTGCTCATTTCAAATATTATCTAGATCAAAAGAATGCTCTTGTCAACTTATGGCAGCAACAACTCGAAAAGAGTTCTACGAAGATACTTTGAACATTTTTGGATGAGAGAACCATAATTTCCAGTGGTCTAGAGCATAGTCTTATTATTCATCCCCTTCTGCTCAGAAGGAAGTAATTTGGACGTACAAAATTTCTCGTGCAATATGTGTTCCTGAATTTTTTTACTGTAAGGAGTTGGTTGCCTGGTGCACTGAGAAGCATATACCAAGTCAACGAATGATTCAACTCCAAGACCATTCTCCCATCTCTCTTTCCCCCCAAGTGTTTCATAAAATGTTGAAACTCCCAGAGCCAACACTGACCTTCAAAGGTGAAGATTGCAGGGACTTCTTGAAAAAACATGACAACGGCCTGGATCTCTTACCTAAATTCTTGGAAAATCCCGTGGGAATCCCTAAAGAATTTACCAAATTGCAGGTCAACTTGTTCAAAAACCCATTTTCGAGAAATTGCATGGTTATTTATCAGAGTTATGGGCCAAGAAAATACTGCTAGCATTTTCCGTATGATTCTTTACATCTTATATTTTACTATCAAGGAGCAGACCATTTTCGATTGGGGGAAGTTGATTTCCATTGAAATCTCTTCCCAATTGTCTCAGTATAAAAATGATAAGAAATTATTTATATTTGCTTATTTGGTTTTTGCGATAACGCATTGTTGTCAATTCCCTAAATTGTCTACATATAAGAAGGTGAACTGTGAATTTGACCCTGTGACCTTTTGGTACCAATATTTATGGAGGCACAAAGCTTCCACGCATTTTTATGAAGTTTCAATGACTTTGTTTCGGTCCTTAAAGGATTTCTGTTTGGAAAATATATCCCAAGAATATCCACTCAGGCTAGCAAATTCCTGAATAAAAAGGGGACTTTGGAGCAAATGAACAATTACAATGTTATCAGGATTTTTGGTTCTATGGAAAATCCTTCCTTTCTTACATGCCATATATCTGACATAATGTTTGTTACAGAAGTTGCAAGACAATATAACTTTTGGCTGCACTTTTTTCATGAAAAACGAAAAAAACAATTCATACCTTTGCCTTGGAAAATTGGAGATTTTGTGTTTAGAAGTATCAACAAAATTGATGAATTTGCAAACCATTTCCACAACTTGAATCTCAAGTATGATGAAAATATTAGAGGGTTTGACCCTAAGAGAATATTTGTGGAACATATGTTAACAATGGGTTTTAGCAATTCATTTATCCACATTGTTCTAGGAGAAGAAGAAGATAATAACCTGGGAAATCCTACCCACATTGTTGGCGAATTAGAGACGATACTCAGTACCAATGAATTTTACAAAAAAAAGAGGAAAAGGTCCCAGCGAGAAGAGTGCCCAGTCCCCAACTGTTACTCCCAAGACTACAACACCTCAGAGCAGTGCTCCAGTGGCCCACCCATCTAAAAAACTAATCAACAGTAGTTCAGACGGAGGAGGAGATAAGAACTCCCCCTCTTGGAAAAATTGAAAGATCACATAAAATTTCTCTGAGGAAGAAGAGGAAGAATATTGTACAAGAGGAATAAGAGAATTGCATCGAAAGTGACATCAATAACATCTCCCTCGAAGATATGGAGCTCGAGGCTGACATTGAGAAAATGTTTCCTAACATTGATCAGCTAGGAGGCATGGTTCACCAGAATCAGTCATTGGAAATTGTTGAGAATAAGATATTTGATGAAGAAGAATCATTTGTATTTCAGAGTGTTGTCTTTGACAATGACTATAAAAAAATAATTATTGAGAAGAGTGATGTGAAG
This sequence comes from Picea engelmannii, assembly GCA_009831015.1. Classification (NCBI taxonomy): domain Eukaryota; kingdom Viridiplantae; phylum Streptophyta; class Pinopsida; order Pinales; family Pinaceae; genus Picea; species Picea engelmannii. The sequence continues at coordinate 49,773 of ML831406.1, read as the reverse complement.
AATAAAAAGAGGAAATCGTGTTCAGAGGTTAACCTAAGAAACATGCGACCTTCCCAAATTTCCAGAATTCATAAAGGAACTAGCGATGCATTGGACGATTCCATTGGTGGTATCAAAGCGGAAAATATAAAGTTAAAGGAAATGATTAAGGAACTTGAAGAGACTTGATGCCTCTTCCACTCCTTTGCAACTCTTTGGCAATTGTCGGACCCGCCATGCCTGCAACCAAAATAAAAGGATCCTCAAGCTTACTCACATCATCTGGGAGCTATGTGGAGAATAATATCAAGAAAAGAATGACACTGATTACAAAAGCTTGGGAAATTTCAAAGAGAATAATTTATTTTGGCTCAAGGGCACATACCTTCCTTGAATATCTATAGGTCGACCTAAAAAATGAAGAAGGTTTCTATCTTGATGTCATGGTACCCTTTGGTATTAAAGTTTCCAACATGTCAGAGCTCAAGAAAATAGAGGAGGACCTTCCCTCTCCAAGTAGGATCAAGCAATTGAATGCCTGCTGGAAAGAGAAAATAAAGAACTTGAACAACATCGTTCAGACATGCAACCAAGCCATAACAAAGAGAGAAGAGATATTCAAATGGATCATAGAGGTGGACCTATTTGGAAGCACTAACAAAGTCCAATATGCCAATTTGATCATCAACTCGTTGTTCCTAACAAAACAACAGTTTGATGAGAAAGTTGATATTTTTAAAGGATTCTCAATTGAAAATTTCTATGGCATAATTGTATATGATGAGAACGCCATAGATAACTGGCTAGTGGATTACTCCATAAAAAATAAGGATATTGAAGAAATATTACATGGAATTTCCATTAATCTCTGAGACTTGGAAGGAGAGTTGTTCAATATTAAAATCCGACATGAAATCAACGTGGCACCTATGAAAATTTACATCGAAGAATGGTTCAAGAAGGTTATCGATAAACTGACAAATGAAGGGCAAGAAACAATTGAGACGGTTTCTGTAACTGTTGATGAAAACAATAGGAGGACATCAATGAGCAAATGAACACATGAGTGACCATCATAGTAAGTTTACGCTAATCACATCCTTCTTTTCTTTATCAAGTCCTTCATCCAGTTATTACACCTCTTTCACTAGAAAGGTTTAATCGAAGATTGATAACTCATTTTTTTTTCTTACCAGGTCTTCCCGATCCTTTTACTGCCCATCGTCTTCTTTCTAAAATATTATTTCTTGTATTTATTTGCTTTATGTTCCACGAGAGCCCCAATCCTAGTCTTTAAGATAAACACATTTACAATTTCAAGAATATGTAACAAACTATATATTTTTGGAAATTTCAAGAGAACTACTTCGAGAACAATCTCGACTGTGCTTTGTAACCCTGTTTTCATAATATAAAATATTTGAGGTTGATCTATCATTATATTTATTTGAGATGCCCATGTATCCACTCTGTTAAAGTTCTCTTATGCATGCGGATCATCTTCTTTTTATTTTATGTGATCATAAATCTTTATCTTAAACTATGATGGATGTGAGGAAATTTTTCTTATTTTCTTTAAATGTGTGAATGTGTTTGGTTCTTGGTCCTTTCTCGGGAACTTTCCTTTAAAAGAAAACAAAAAAAAATTTCCTTTTATTTTATTGTAATATTTTTTTTTCTTTGAATTACTACAACGAACTTCTGTCAAGTCCCATATTTTGAATATTTAAAAATCTCAAGAAAATCTAAAAGAGGAGTACCAAATCTATAAAAACGCAGGGGGATTTACATCCTCGTGAGGTTTTTGTTTCATTCCTAACTGATTCAGGCATCAACAGGACCCCAAATAAATTTCCACCACCATTTCTTCTCCCTAATGAAAGAGCCATTTTTCTTATTACCAGACCAAAATAGTGTATCCTCTTCATCCTCTTGAAGGGAGATAAAATTTGACCTTAAAATATTTAAATATCCCTCCCATAAATCATCTTTCTCACCTACTAGCTCTAATATAGTTGTCGACTTCCAATTGTTTTTTCCTATGCGATCTGAGTCACCTATCGAGGAATCCTTCAAGGAATAGATACCACAATTGTGCAAATCGTTCACCAGATCTTCAAGAAGTTTAAATCCTTCCCCTGAGCTTACCCATGGGTCTTCCCCTATCCTTATGTGTTTTACATTCCCCACGATCTAGAATAAGTGGTTTCCAATTAGTGGGAAGGCCTCAACCATTGCCTTCCAACATATTGAGATATTGAACACTAACTTCCTTGGCAATATAATCCATTCTAAGAAATACTAGCCTAGAATGTATTTAGAGGCCATTACTTTTCCCCATAGCATATCAATATGGATCAATCTCCACATACTTTTAGTTGCAATGAATTTACTAAACTAAAATATTTTTTTTATGCCCCAAACCCCCAATTCCTTGGGCATAACAAGCTTTTTCCACTTTACGAGAGAGATACCTCCTTTCTCCTTGTTCCTTTCCCACAAGAAATGGAAACATAGTTTCTTGATTTTAGATATTATTCCCTTTGGGATTTTGGCTATAGAAGCCCAATAAACTAGAATACTACTCAGGACTACTTTCAATATAACTAATCTCCCACCCCTTGAAAGCCATTGATGAACCCATAATGATATCTTCGACTGATTTTTTTTGAATAACCATATCCAATCTCTGAACAGATAATCATTTGGTTTGAGAACGAAACCCAAATACTACAAACCTTAATCTAGGTTTTTCTTTGTGAAAGACAATAATTCTTCCAAACAATCCATGGCTTCCTCCTGCATCCCATGAACTATCACAATAGAATTTTCCCCGTTGACTTACATCCTTGTAGAAATGCAGAATAGATCAAAGATATTCTTCAGAGTTTGAAATTCCAAGACTAACCCTGCACCAAAGAGAATCACATCATTAACAAATAATAAATGGGTAAGGATCTGAGAGTTGGTGATTTTTATCCCTTTCAGAAGGTCATCATTGCATGCCTTTTTAATTAACAAATTGATCCCCTCTACTATGATTATGAAGAGAAAGGGGGAAAGAGAGAATCCCTGATGGATCCCTCAAGAAGATCGAAAGAAATGGGAGGGATCCCCATTTATGAGGACAACAAATGAGCAGTGTTCAATGCATCACATGATCCAGTTGGCGAACTACAAGTTCATCCGCAACTAAATCTGGGAAAGCTTGAAAAAAGTCCAGCTCACTTTGTCATAGGATTTTGACAGATCAAGCTTCATATGATTGATGGGTTCTTTTTAAAATTTATGTAATGCAAAGCTTCTTGAGTTAGGGAAACAACATCATGAATTTTTCATTTAATAAAAAACCATACTGTTCCTCAGAAATTAGCTTACTGAAAATAGTCTTAATACAATTAGCTATGATCTTCACAATGAGTTTGTAAATTAAATTGTAGCATGCGATGGGTTTGGAGTCTTCAAAGGAGGAAATATCTTTCTTTTTTGGAATTAGGTTTAGAAAAATGGAATTTAGAGACCCCCAAACTTTACCTACTCTGACATTCATTTACAACTTTCAACAAATCCCATTTGGTCAGATCATAGAAACATAAACAGAATTAAATCATGAGTCCATCAAGACCATGACTTTTACATTTTTAAAAAGACGATAAAGTGGAAAAGATTTCCTTCTCTGAGATATCTATTTGTAAAGATGTGTTCATTTCGTCTGATATAGCATTTGGGAAAAGGTTGATAACCTTTAGAATATCCGAGATAAGGCATCCTAATGGCTCCTTGAATAGAATAGAGAAGAAACACTTTCCTTCTTCATCTATCTCTCTAACCTATGCCACCTTGCGCCCTTACTAGTCCTTATTTCCCAAATGGAGTTACTAATTCTCTGGTAGCTGGCGAATTTGTGATTTTTTTTTTTTTTGTTATCCCCTTCATGAATCCAAACTACTCTTCTTATTTTTCACCATTTAGATACATCCACTGCTAGAAAATCATATTATTTTCTTGAAAGTGACTTAAGCATGGTCTCTTCCTCTTCAAATAATGACCCAACATATCGATCGATAAAAAGGGACCCGAGAATTAATTCCACCTCTCGGATTGAAGATGATTGTTTCAACCTATAACCTTTTTCTTTCGGAGAAAATACCCTACAATAGTGGGATGACTACAATGTACCAATATCTGTACATAAGATACATTCCATAAAGAACATTAAATCAAGATATTGTAACTGAATATTAAAGAAATAACTAACTATTAAGAGGAAGGGAAATATTGACTCACCCAGAGTCTTGTAGCTATTGTCGTTCCCGATTGTTGTAGTCCCTTCACCCTTTTCCAACATCTTCTAAGCAACCCACAAGAACCTTGAAGATGTAATCCTATTGAAAGAGGTAGTTATACTAATAAATACCTGTTAGTCCTACAAAGTGTAACGAAAATATTTAAACAATTGATCTTCTACGAAGCATATATGAAAGAATTGCAATACGGACAACACATATGTACATGTTTCTTCAAAGGAATGAGTTTATATATTAATTCAGTAGTTAAGGTGGTTACAAATTTATACATATTATGCATAGCGCTTCCATGTCGAAATAGGTCCCAACTTCCTCCACACTTTCTCCTGATATAGAGGTTGGTTTTGACTCCAAATTCACCATAGGCCAAAAGAGAATATAAGGGGAAACTCTTGGCAAGATAGGTTGGTGATCAGAAAGAGGTTGGAAACAAGAGTTTCCAGGTCAAACCTACAACAAAAGGGACATATAAGGGTTTACAGACTTGGCAGGGATAACAAAATAGATGTTTTCTTTATGGTGTGCAAAGAATCATTACTTGTCATTACCTTTCTCCTTGTGGAAAAAATGCTCCTTTTATGTGGTCTCTAGTTGGTTAGATATGGTTGAGTACATGTAAAAGGAGTTAAGAAACTAACCAAACCCGTAACTCAACATTTAATTAAGCATAAATATATATTTTTAGGAATTTTCTAACATGTACGTGAATGTCCCTTGAGTGACTTGCGTATACACAATTTCCATAACTGTGAGGGCACATACATATTCCAAAAATATGATTTTTAGAAGGTCTCAAGGAGTTATGTGGGAGAGTAGTATGTAAGTAGGATAGGAACTAGGCCAATAATCTTGTCATTGCTTCAAAGGTGGCAATTGACACTATAACACCTTTGTCCCAAGAAATAATTGTTTTTTTAAATTTTCAATGTTTTCAGTGAATTGTTGCATGAGGAAGGATCCCTAATCCTATTCTAGATGAAACCATGAATCCTCCACCAAATTATGATAATCCTCTTCCTCAATCCACTCTTGATTAAAATTCACTAGGGAATACAATGATGGAGCTAATTTGGACACTTCCATAATTATAGGCATATGGTGTGAAATCCATCCTATCTCCACATGAGTTTTAATAGAAAAAGGATTTTCGATTAGACCTTTTGAGATCGAGAATCTATCAAGTCTTTTGGCAACCAAATATATCCCTTTTCTCCCATTACAACAAGTTTGGGATAGCTTTATGGGGGGCAGGTCAAATAAATGGTGTTTCTCTAACCAATGGGAGAATAAATTTTCCTGAGGGTCTTGATTGGGGTTCATCCCCTAAAATTATTTTAGGGAGAGGGTGAATTTAAGATCCCCCCCCATGATGATATCATCGGAATTAAAAAAAACTAGACTCACTAAATCATTCCCAAAATGGGAAACGGTTGGAATAAGGACCATAAACATTTATAAACTTTAAAGAGGAATTGAGAAACCTGTCACTCAATCAAACAATGATACAAGAATGTAAAATTGACATGGCAGTCACCTTTACATGAGGTATCTACACCATAATTATACCTCCAGAAAGACCCTTGGAGTCTATTGAGTAGAAATACCAACCTTTAAACCAAGAACTAAATACCTCCACTTCCTTAGCACCACTGCACATCATCTCTTGAATCAACACTATATCTGGTTTAATAGAAAGACAAAACTATTTGAGGGCTTGGATTTTTGGAGCACCCCCCACTCCTTGGGCATTGAAAGAGAGCACAATCATTTGTGAACTCTCTCCCGGGGCTTACCTACTCTAAAGGTCCGAACAATTGTTGTTTTCTTCCCACTTCAGATCTCTTTGACCACCTAGATATGAGCCAAGGAAATCAAGGATTTCCTTCCCACTTAACCCCTGGTTCGTTTATCCATAGTCAGACCACCAAAATCCTCCTCGTATGGACCCTTTTTTTACCTTAGACCATAAAAGATACTCAGATTTCAAAGTGGACTTAGAGCTTGGGCAAGGGAAGGAAGAGATAGACTATTCAAAATACTTAGAAATTTCCCCTGATTATTCAGGGACCTTCCTTTGAGAAAATGTAGGTTGAGATGACGATTGTTCCCTACATGGCCCAGCGTTAAAATAAATACCCTCAAACTTGGGATGACGAGGGATTTTGTAATAGGAGGACTTTGGGGAAGGGACATGTAAGCTAGGACCTTGTACCTTTGGTATATGCAAAGAAGAATCTAAAGAATGAGACTGAACTGGGACAACATGATAAGTATTCTTCCCAAATATTTTGTCACGAAGATCCTTGGAGGAGTTTACACATGGGGAATTGATCCTAGCATGGTTATAGCCATTCTTCTCCAAGCCTTCCACTTCCACCACCTTTTACGAATTATATTCCACTGTACCTTGCTTTCTTTTCCATACCTTATAAAATGGAGGGAAATGGGCAGGAAATTGATTGCACTGAGCTCACAAATGGCATACCACATGGAAGCCAAAACACTTAAACGGGACACACCAATAACCAATATTTTGTTTAATAGAAAAACCTCCCCATACGAGCTCAATATTTTCATGCAAACCATCACACAAATCCACCTCAATTTGCAACCAATCCCACTATCTATCTATCTAGCTTAGACTCCCATCCCAACTCCACACTAATAAATTTTCCAATTTTGTTACCTATAGCCACCACAACTTCTTTGTGCCAAAATGTAAAGGGAAGATTTTGCAATATCATCCACACCTTTGAAGGGGAATGAACATCATGAGTTGGGTCGAAGGTGATCAACCACTCCTTAAGAACCAGTCTCGATGACCCCCAACCTCATACGTAACAAAATTTTAATCATATCTTCATGCTAGTTGAAGATGAAACCAATCTAGCCTCTGGCTAAAGTGTAGAAAACAAGGAAATAACCTAACAAACTATGCCAATTATCCGCAATCCAAATTTTCAAGGTTGTTGGGGTGATGGATTTTCCATAGAACCAACCTACATTCATTCTCCTTACCAGGTTTGGAATTTCCCCTATCAACACATCAACACCTACCACCATTCTTCTCCCCTCTTTCCACACCTTCCAACACCTCCCCTTCCTTGGAGTTCATCCTTTAGAGTTGTTCTTCTCAGATGCCAATTACTCATGGTCTCCTTTTCTTGACACTAAAAATTTCATATGCTCTGCATGCACAGGAGGAGAAAAGGATACCTCTTGGGATCCGACCCGACTCTTTACTCTCACACAAACATGTGAACCTATATCTAGTGCATTCCTCAAGTACCACCCACTTGCGTTACTTGATACCATACCCAGTATGGATTATGATGCCTCGAGATCATGTTGCATATGCAAATCCAACAAATTGAGGAAAGACATGTTTGCAGCTCGTTTTAAATGTTGTGATATGATGAAATCAAAATCTGACATAAATATATCTTTGTGCCTAAAAATTCTTTGTTGAAGTGTAAAACATCAAGGGTTATTATGTTCTTGAATGGTTATGTCATAATATGATGTTTCTCAAGGGTTAATTTAGATTGTGTCATTCCTCAATGGTTATTTCATTTTATGATGTTTATAATAGTTGACTTACATTAACAATGGTTGTCTTTTAGTTGGCCATGGTTCACTATGGTTGACTTTTGTTGAAAATGGTTGGCGATGTTGATTATAGTTAGCTAATGATGACTATGGCTGACCATATTGAATATGTTTAACCATGGTTTACTCTTGTAATGTTGCATTACAATGTTCATCTTGGTTGCCTTATGTTGACTTGCTACATTCCTCAATGGTTGTGTCACACTGTGATGTCTATCAAGATTTATGTCACATTGTGATTTTCCTTAAGGGTTATGTTGGATTGTTATGTTCTCCAATGATTATGTTACATTGTGGCATACATCTTCATTGAATTATGTCGAGTTTTATTGTTCCTCAATGGTTACGTCATATTGCAATGTTCATCAAGGGTTATGTCACCTTGCAACATTCCTAAAGGGTTATGTTTAAGTGCAATGTTTCTAAATGGTCATGATGCATTGTGATATTCATTTTAGTTTACTTATATGGAATTGCAACATTCCTCGATGTCACATTGTGACATTCAAAATGGGTTATGCCACATTTGTGATGTTCCTTGCAGGTTTTGTCACATTAGGGAATTCATCTTGGTGAACTTCTGTCAAGTCGCAATTTTTTAAAATCTTTTATCGCATTATGATGTTCTTCAAAGGATATTTTGGATTGCAATGTTCCTGAATGGTTATGTAAGATTGTGACATTATTCTTAGTTGAATTATGTCGAATTGTTTTGTTCCTTAATGGTTATGTCTGAATACAATGTTTCTCAAGGGTTAGTTTAGATTGTGACATTACTTAATGGTTATTTCATATTGTGATTATTATCATGGTTAAATTGTGTTAACCATGGTTGTCTTTATTTTTCCATGGTTGACTATGGTTAAATTTGGTTTACTATGGTGGTCCATGGTCAATTATGTTGGAATATGGTAGACTATTTTTCACTTTGGTTGAATATGACAGACTTTGGTAGACTATGGTTGTGGATGGTTGACTATGGCTAACCATAGGTGCCTAGTTTTCACAATGGTTATGTCACAATTAATTATGTTTATCTTATTTGACTTATGTTGAATTACTACATTCCTAAAAAATTGTGTTGAATTGCAATGTCTATCAATGATTACATTGCATTGTGACGGTCATCAAGGGTTATGTTCAATTACAACATTCCCCAATTCCTATGTCATATTCTGACATTTAGATTCATTGATTTATGTTCTATTGTGATGTTCATAATTGGTTTTGTCACATTGTGATATTTCTCAAGGGTTATGTTACATTGAGATGTTCCTCAAGAGTTATGTTCTATTTCAATGTTCCGAAATAATTATGATGCATTGTGATATACATGTGGTTGGTAAAATTATGTGGAATTTCTATGTTCCTCTTTAGTTATTCCACATAATGATGTTCATCAAGGGTTATGTCCAATTTGTGATGGTTTGAACGGATCCAACCCCTCTAGCAACAATTTCATGACAACCTTCAACAAGCTGAGCATGCCAAATTCTTCAACAAGGCAAGCAACTCACCAAGGTTTAGATTCAACAAAATATTCCCTGGTAACTTGATGCAATGGAGACCATTGCTTCCTAAGGCGGTAGGAATGATCCAGGTGGATATCAGTTGGCCACCCACCTATTCTACTGGCTCGAAATATAGTTTTCCACCTTGTCGGTTTTTCTACAGTTTTTAAGGTCCCAAACTTTTGGGGTTGTTTCGAGGATCTAAACGACATTTTTTTAACGTTTGGGGGCCTCAGTTATGGCTAAAGGCTCTAGCATGGGCCTGGTAGAAATGTGTTCTACTCGGCTAGACCTTTCCAACAAGCTATCGTGCACCTCAAATGAAGATCAAATGCAAAATTTATTTCTTCGGGAAGTTGACGTATCAACTACCCCCATCGGGGCCCACCAACATTTTGGCATTTCATCTTCCGGGGTTAGGGTTTTGGATTTTATTTATGTTAAAAAGTCCTTTGGAGCCTCATTGTAAACATCATTTTGTTGCGAATGAGGATAGTCATCATATCTCTTCTCAAAGATAAGCTTCCACAATTCTACAGAGTTCATTCACTCTATATTTCTACGGTTTTTGTACATTTCTTTTATTAATAAAAATTGTGCATTATTGTATCTATGTGTTTCTTGCAATATATCTGTGTATTTACTTATTATAATTCCTCCTTCATTTCGTTCTCAAAATAAGCCATATCATTCATCAAGAGTTATGTCAAATTTGTGATGTTCCTTAATGGTTATGTCACATTACATTGGTGGACTTATGTTGAATTGTAGTGTTCCTAACTTGGGTTATGTCGCATTGAAATGTACGTGAAGGGATATGTTGTATAATGATATTCCTCAATGGTTATGTGGAATTGTGACATTCATCTTTGGTCACTTATGTCAAAATACTACATTCCTCAATGGTTATGTCACAATACGATGTTTCTCAAGGGTTATGTTCGATTGTGACATTCATCAATGGTAATTTTGTGTTGCAAATTTTATCATGGTTTAATTATATTGAATTGTTGTGTTCCTTAATGGTTATGTCACAATTCAATTTTCATCAAGGGTTTAGTTGTAATGCAACATTCATCATGGTTGAATTAAGTTGAATTGTTACATTCCTCAATGGTTATACCATTTTGTGCCACGCATTTCATTTTTATGATGGTGCAATTTATAAGTTTTATGATCCACATGTGCCATTAATATATAGAAAGAAAATTCAATACTATGATCTCAATACTATGATCTTACCCACAGCACTATATATTATGTATATATGGATGCAAGTAAATCATAGATTTTATAATGTTGCAATTTATAAATTACATGATCCACATGTGGCATAAAGAATGCAACACAACTATAACTAATATTTATAGTGAAAATGTAAAGGGAAGATTTGGCAATATCATCCACACCTTTGAAGGGGAATGAACATCATGAGTTGGGTCGAAGGTGATCAACCATTCCTTAATAACCCGTCTCGATGACCCCCAACCTCATACGTAACAAATATTTAGTCATATCTTCATGCTAGTTGAAGATGAAACCAATCTAGCCTCTGGCTAAAGTGTAGAAAACAAGGAAATAACCTAACAAACTATGCCAATTATACGCAATCCAAATATTCAAGGTTGTTGGGGTGATGCATTTTCCATAGAAACAACCTACATTCATTCTCCTTACCAGGTTTGGAATTTTCCCTATTAACACATCATCACCTACCACCATTCTTCTCCCCTCTTTCCACACCTTCCAACACCTTCCCTTCCTTGGAGTTCAACCTTTAGAGTTGTTCTTCTCACATACCAATTACTCATGGTCTCCTTTTCTCGACACCGACAATGTCATATGCTCTGCATGCATAGGAGGAGAAATGGATACCTCTTGGGATCCCACCCGACTCTTTACTCTCACACAAACATGTGAACCTATATCTAGCGCATTCCTCAAGTACCACCCACTTGCCTTACTTGATACCATACCCAGTATGGATTATGACGCCTCAAGATGATGTTGCATATGGAAAACCAACAAATTGAGGAAAGACATGTTTGCAACTCATTTTAAATGTTGTGATCTGATGAAATCAAAATCAAACATAAATATATCTTTTGTGCCTAAAACTTCTTTGTTGAAGTGTAAAATGTCAAGGGTTATTATGTTCTTGAATGGTTATGTCATAATGTGATGTTTCTCAATGGTTAATTTAGATTGTGTCATTCCTCAATGGTTATTTCATTTTATGATGTTTATAATAGTTGACTTATGTTAACAATGGTTGTCTTTTAGTTGGCCATGGTTCACTATGGTTGAATTTGGTTGAAAATGGTTGACGATGTTGATTATAGTTAGCTAATGATGACTATGGTTGACCATGTTGATTATGTTTAACCATGGTTTACTCTTATAATGTTGCATTACAATGTTCATCTTGGTTCACTTATGTTGACTTGCTACATTCCTCAATGGTTGTGTCACTCTGTGATGTCTATCTAGATTTATGTCACATTGTGATTTTCCTTAAGGGTTATGTTGGATTGTTATGTTCTCCAATGATTATGTTACATTGTGGCATACATCTTCATTGAATTACGTTGAATTGTAGTGTTCCTCAATGGTTACTTCATATTGCAATGTTCATCAAGGGTTATGTCACCTTGCAACATTCCTAAAGGGTTATGTTTAAGTGCAATGTTTCTAAATGGTCATGATGCATTGTGATATTCATCTTAGTTTACTTATATGATATTGCAACATTCCTCGATGTCACATTGTGACATTCAAAATGGGTTATGCCACATTTTTGATGTTCCTTACATGTTTTGTCACATTAGGGAATTCATCTTTGTGGACTTCTGTCAAGTCATAATTTTTTAAAATCTTTTATCGCATTATGATGTTCTTCAAAGGATATTTTGGATTGCAATGTTCCTCAATGGTTATGTAAGATTGTGACATTATTCATATTTGACTTATGTCGAATTGTTTTGTTCCTTAATGGTTATGTCTGAATACAATGTTTCTCAAGGGTTAGTTTAGATTGTGACATTCCTTAATGGTTATTTCATATTGTGATGATTATCATGGTTAAATTGTGTTAACCATGGTTGTCTTTATTTGTCCATGGTTGACTATGGTTAAATTTGGTTTACTATGGTGGTCCATGGTCAATTATGTTTGAATATGGTAGACTATTTTTCACTTTGGTTGAATATGACAGACTTTGGTAGACCATGGTTGTGGATGGTTGACTATGGCTAACCATGGGTGCCTAGTTTTCACAATGGTTATGTCACAATTAATTATGTTTATATTATTTGAATTATGTTGATGATCCAGGTGGATATCGGTGGCCACCCACCTTTTCCAAATGTCTCAAAACGACTTTCTGGCAATTTTGGCAATTTACTATTTTTAGCAGGTTTTAACTTCCGGGGCCATTTTGAGGGCCTAAATTAATGTTTTTAGAGATTGAGGTTCTCAATGACATCCAAAGGCATTATTGAGACCCCAAAATGAATCTCCTCGATGATACCTTTCCAACAAGCTATCACATGCCTAAAACGGAGATCGTATGCAAAAGTTACGACCCCGGGAAGTTGATGTACTAACTTACCCAAACGGGGCCCACATGAGTTTTGGTGCTTCATCTCCTAGGGTTAGGTTTTTGGATGTCTAGGAATTTTGGAATTCCCGTCTATTGTAAAAAGGCCTTCCAAGCCTCATTGTAATCATCTTCTTGCGAATGCAAGTAGCCGTCACATCTCTTCTCAGAGATAAGTTGCCACCATTCTAGCGAGTCTTTCACTCTGTATTTTTACAGTCTTTGTACATTTATCTGATTAATAGAAATCATGTATTACTGTATATCTGTGTTTATGGTTGCATCTCTGATGCATTTCTGTTATATTATTGAATATCTGCAATATCTCTGTAGATTTCTTTATTATATCTCTGCTCTCATTTCGTGTCGAAAATAATCCGGATCAGTGGTATCAGAGCGGTCTGCTCATTCTCGATCCTTCTTTGCATGTCCCCAATGAGATTGGGGTATAAGGAGTTGGGGCTCGATCTGGTTGAACCTTTGCAAGATTAGCCTCGCAAACCCCAACGACCGCCCATGGGGGAAGAAAAGAAAGATGAGGGAGCAGGAGATCCTATCAAAATGTTGCTCGAGGAGGCCCTCGAGAAACAAAGGAACGCGATGATGGACAACTTAGCCTAGATTCTTCAACGGATTCCGACTGGCGGTGCATCGACATCCAAAATCCATTTTGGAGGTGCCACTCCTTTTAAGGTACAAGTAAACTTTGACATTCCCATATTTGACGGCCAAATAGATGAAAATGTCGTAGATAGATGGTTGAATCTGTTAGAAGGATATTTCTCGGTTCATGAATTTTTCGATCGAGAAAAGATTATTTCTCCACTCCTCAAAGCCGCCCCCCATGTCAAACATTGGTGGGAAACTTACTGGGAACAGAGTTCCACAGAGGAGTTTGGAATATATGGAGCTGAGCCCACTTGGGATTTTTTTGTGGATGTGGTAAAGGAACAGTACTACCCTGTTGGCAACTATGAGGACCAATACATGAGATGGACCACACTATGGCAAGAGAGGGGACAATCAGTTCCGGAGTTCACCAATAGCTTCCATACCTTGTGCACCAAGCTGGGTATCAAAGACTCTGAACGACATTTGATTCTGAAATACCGTGGTGCTCTACACAGATACATCCAAACTGAAATGGATTTTCTGGACATCTCATCACTCGGTGCTGTCTATCGATATGTTATTAAAATCGAGCAGAAATTTAAGCACTAGAATAAACAGGAGTTTGGGTCTGCAAATCCACAACAACCAAAGTATGACAAAGACAACCCTAACAAACAGTCCCTTGAAATCCAGTCCAAGCCACAAGAAAAGAAGGGTCACGAGAAGACAAAGAAGGACACCAAAAAATGGTGCGATTTCCACAAAATCCCCTGGCACAACACCGATGAATGTCGCTCAAAACAGTCATTGGTGGGCGAGATCAAAGACAAGGAGCCGAACCCTGATTCAGAATCTGATTCTGAAAATAATGGGAAAAGACAGATCATCGACGCAGACCCCACTGCTATTGTCGCGACTGCAGCAATTCAACCAGAAGAACCAACAGATCATGAAGAGGGGGAGCCTTTTTCATTCACAGATGTGGGTGAAGGGGACCCCGCTGCATTTTATTGTTGATAGCGGAAGCCAAAAGAACCTCATCTCAGCAGAGGTCATCAAACAGTTGAGATTGTTGACAACACCACACCTGCAACCATACAGCATCAGGTGGCTTCGCCAAGGACGAGATCTTCGTGTCAGCCAACAGTTTCGATTGTCATATGGCATCCAACCCTTCAAGGATGAGGTGTTATGTGATGTTTCCCCACTGGATGTCTGTGATGTTCTCTTGGGCCAACCATATATGTGGAAACGCCATGCTATCTATGAGTCTCGACCCGATAGTGTCATTATTACTCTTGGGGGTCATCTCTATAGGATACCATAGGTAGTTCCAACTACTGCCCCACCTAAAAAGTGCTGCAAGGTAGTATCTCATACTACAAAATTCATCTTCTCCATAATCTATTCAAAGGGTGAACAGAAGGATACTGCACCCACCACAGCTTCGGCCCAAGCACCTTCTATCCAACAGAAGCAGGTCGACAAGGTTGTAGCAAAGCACGAAGATTCCTTCTGCACACAGTCATCTAAAATAGCCAGACTAGTTAAAAAGGTCCAAACCTTCCAGCGAAAGGTTTGTGATAGCCTTCAACAAGCTAAGCAACGCCACTTCTCCAGCAAGGCAAGCAAATCACCAAGATTCAAATTCAGCAATCGCTTTCCCCTCTCCCATGGGAACTCAATGCAATGGAGACCATTGCTTCCTAAGGAGGGAGGATTGATCCAGGTGGATATCGGTGGCCACCCACCTTTTCCAAATGGCTCAAAACGACTTTCTGGCAATTTTGGCAATTTACTATTTTTAGCAAGTTTTAACTTCCGGGGCCATTTTGAGGGCCTAAATTAAGGTTTTTTGAGATCGAGGTTCTCAATTATAGCTAAAGGAATAATTGAGCCCCCAAAATGAATCTCCTCAATGATACCTTTCCAACGATCTATCACATGCCTAAAACAAAGATCGTATGCAAAAGTTACGACCCCGGGAAGTTGATGTACTAACTTACCCAAATGGGGCCCACATGACTTTTGGCGCTTCATCTCCTAGGGTTAGGTTTTTGAATGTCTAGGACTTTTGGAATTCCTGTCTATTGTAAAAAGGCCTTCCGAGCCTCATTGTAATCATCTTCTTGCAAATACGAGTAGCCATCACATCTCTTCTTAGAGATAAGCTGCCACCATTCTAGCGAGTCTTTCACTCTGTATTTTTACAGTCTTTGTACATTTCTCTGATTAATAGAAATCGTGTATTACTGTATATCTGTGTTTATGGTTGCATCTCTGATGCATTTTTGTTATATTATTGAATATCTGCAATATCTCTGTACATTTCTTTATTATATCTCCGCTCTCATTTCATGCCGAAAATAATCTGGATCAGTTGAATTACTACATTCCTCAAAATTTGTGTTGAATTGCAATGTCTATTAATGATTACATTGCATTGTGACGGCCATCGAGGGTTATGTTCAATTACAACATTCCCCAATTCCTATGTCATATTCTGACATTTAGATTCATTGATTTATGTTCTATTGTGATGTTCCTAATTGGTTTTGTCACATTGTGATATTCCTCAAGGGTTATGTTACATTGAGATGTTTGTCAAGGGTTATGTTCTATTTCAATGTTCCAAAATAATCATGATGCATTGTGATATACATGTGGTTGGTAAAATTATGTGGAATTTATATGTTCCTCTTTAGTTATTCCACATAATGATGTTCATCAAGGGTTATGTCAAATTTGTGATGGTTTGAACGGATCTAGTCCCTCTAGCAACAATTTCATGACAACCTTCAACAAGCTAAGCATGCCAACTTCTTCAACAAGGCAAGCAGCTCACCAAGGTTTAGATTCAACAAAATATTCCCTGGTAACTTGATGCAATGGATACCATTGCTTCCTAAGGTGGTAGGAATGATCCAGGTGGATATCGGTGGCCACCCACCTATTCTATTGGCTCGGAATATAGTTTTCCACCTTGGCGGTTTTTCTACAGTTTTTAAGGTCCCAAACTTCTGGGGTTGTTTCGAGGACCTAAACGACATTTTTTTAACGTTTGGGGGCCTCAGTTATGGCTAAAGAATCTGGCATGGGCCTTGTAGAAATATGTTCTTCCCGGCTAGACCTTTCCAACTAGTTATCGTGCACACCAAATGAAGATCGTATGCAAAATTTATTCCTTCGGGAAGTTGACGTATCAACTATCCCCACCAACATTTTGGCATTTCATCTTCTGGGGTTAGGGTCTTGGATTTTCTTTATGTTAAAAAGGCCTTTGGAGCCTCATTGTAAACATCATCTTGTTGTGAATGAGGATAGTCGTCATATCTCTTCTGAGAGATAAGCTTCCACAATTCTACCGAGTTCATTCACTCTATATTTCTATGGTTTTTGTACATTTCTTTTATTAATAAAAATTGTGCATTATTGTATCTCTGTGTTTCTTGCAATATATCTGTGTATTTACTTATTATAATTCCTCCTTCATTTCGTTCTCAAAATAAGCCATATCATTCATCAAGGGTTATGTCAAATTTGTGATGTTCCTTAATGGTTATGTCACATTACATTGGTGGACTTATGTTGAATTGTAGTGTTCCTAACTTGGGTTATGTCGCATTGCAATGTACGTGAAGCAATATGTTGTATAATAATATTCCTCAATGGTTATTTGGAATTGTGACATTCATCTTTGGTCACTGATGTCAAAATACTACATTCCTCAATGGTTATGTCACAATACAATGTTTCTCAAGGGTTATGTTCGATTGTGACATTCATCAATGGTAATTTTGTGTTGCAAATTTTATCATGGTTTAATTATATTGAATTGTTGTGTTCCTTAATGGTTATGTCACAATTCAATTTTCATCAAGGGTTTTTTTGTAATGTAGCATTCATCATGGTTGAATTAAGTTGAATTGTTACATTCCTCAATGGTTATACCATTTGGTGCCATGCATTTCATTTTTATGATGGTGCAATTTATAAGTTTTATGATCCACATGTGCCATTAATATATATAAAGAAAATTCAATACTATGATCTTACCCACACCACTATATATTATGTATATATGGATGCAAGTAAATCATAGATTTTATAATGTTGCAATTTATAAATTACACGATCCACATGTGGCATAAAGAATGCAACACAACTATAACTAATATTTATAGTGAAAATGTAAAGGGAAGATTTGGAAATATCATCCACACCTTTGAAGGGGAATGAACATCGTGAGTTGGGTCGAAGGTGATCAACCATTCCTTAAGAACCAGTCCCGACGACCCCCAACCTCATACGTAACAAAATTTTAATCATATCTTCATGCTAGTTGAAGATGAAACCAATCTAGCCTCTAGATAAAGTGTAGAAAACAAGGAAACAATCTAACAAACTATGCCAATTATCCGCCATCCAAATTTTCAAGGTTGTTGGGGTGATGGATTTTCCATAGAACCAACCTACATTCATTCTCCTTACCAGGTTTGGAATTTCCCCTATCAACACATCATCACCTACAACCATTCTTCTCCCCTCTTTCCACACCTTCCAACACCTCCCCTTCCTTGGAGTTCATCCTTTAGAGTTGTTCTTCTCAGATACCAATTACTCATGGTCTCCTTTTCTCGACACCGACAATGGCATATGCTCTGCATGCACAGGAGGAGAAATGGATACCTCTTGGGATCCCACCCGACTCTTTACTCTCACACAAGCATGTGAACCTATATCTAGCGCATTCCTCAAGTACCACCCACTTGCCTTACTTGATACCATACCCAATATGGATTATGACACCTCGAGATCATGTTGCATATGCAAATCCAACAAATTGAGGAAAGACATGTTTGCAGCTCGTTTTAAATGTTGCGATCTAATGAAATCAAAATCTGACATAAATATATCTTTTGTGCCTAAAACTTCTTTGTTGAAGTGTAAAACGTCAAGGGTTATTATGTTCTTGAATGGTTATGTCATAATGTGATGTTTCTCAAGGGTTAATTTAGATCGTGTCATTCCGCAATGGTTATTTCATTTTATGATGTTTATAATAGTTGACTTACGTTAACAATGGTTGTCTTTTAGTTGGCCATGGTTCACTATGGTTGACTTTGGTTGAAAATGGTTGACGATGTTGATTATAGTTAGCTAATGATGACTATGGTTGACGATGTTGATTATGTTTAACCATGGTTTACTCTTGTAATGTTGCATTACAATGTTCATCTTGGTTCACTTATGTTGACTTGCTACATTCCTCAATGGTTGTGTCACTCTGTGATGTCTATCTAGATTTATGTCACATTGTGATTTTCCTTAAGGTTTATGTTGGATTGTTATGTTCTCCAATGATTATGTTACATTGTGGCATACATCTTCATTGAATTATGTCAAATTGTAGTGTTCCTCAATGGTTACTTCATATTGCAATGTTCATCAAGGGTTATGTCACCTTGCAACATTCCTAAAGGGTTATGTTTAAGTGCAATGTTTCTAAATGGTCATGATGCAATGTGATATTCATCTTAGTTTACTTATATGGAATTGCAACATTCCTCTATGTCACATTGTGACATTCAAAATGGGTTATGCCACATTTGTGATGTTCCTTGCAGGTTTTGTCACATTAGGGAATTCATCTTGGTGAACTTATGTCAAGTCGCAATTTTTTAAAATCTTTTATCGCATTATGATGTTCTTCAAAGGATATTTTGGATTGCAATGTTCCTCAATGGTTATGTAAGATTGTGACATCATTCTTAGTTGACTTATGTCGAATTGTTTTGTTCCTTAATGGTTATGTCTGAATACAATGTTTCTCAAGGGTTTGTTTAGATTGTGACATTCCTTAATGGTTATTTCATATTGTGATGATTATCATTGTTAAATTGTGTTAACCATGGTTGTCTTTATTTGTCCATGGTTGACTATGGTTAAATTTGGTTTACTATGGTGGTCCATGGTCAATTATGTTTGAATATGGTAGACTATTTTTCACTTTGGTTGAATATGACAGACTTTGGTAGACCATGGTTGTGGATCGTTGACTATGGCTAACTATGGGTGCCTAGTTTTCACAATGGTTATGTCACAATTAATTATGTTTATCTTATTTGACTTATGTTGAATTACTACATTCCTCAAAATTTGTGTTGAATTGCAATGTCTATCAATCACTACATTGCATTGTCACGACCATCAAGGGTTATGTTCAATTACAACATTCCACAATTCCTATGTCATATTCTGACATTTAGATTTATTGATTTATGTTCTATTGTGATGTTCCTAATTGGTTTTGTCACATTGTGATATTCCTCAAGGGTTATGTTACATTGAGATGTTCCTCAAGGTTTATGTTCTATTTCAATGTTCCGAAATAATTATGATGCATTGTGATATACATGTGGTTGGTAAAATTATGTGGAATTTATATGTTCCTCTTTAGTTATTCCACATAATGATGTTCATAAAGGGTTATGTCAAATTTGTGATGGTTTGAACAGATCCATCCCCTCTAGCAACAATTTCATGACAACCTTCAACAAGCTAAGCATGCCAACTTCTTCAACAAGGCAAGCAGCTCACCAAGGTTTAGATTCGACAAAATATTCCCTGGTAACTTGATGCAATGGATACCATTGCTTCCTAAGGTGGTAGGAATGATCCAGGTGGATATCGGTGGCCACCCACCTATTCTACTGGCTCGAAATATAGTTTTCCACCTTGGCGGTTCTTCTACAGTTTTTAAGGTCCCAAACTTCTGGGGTTGTTTTGAGGACCTAAACGACATTTTTTTAACGTTTGGGGGCCTCAGTTATGGCTAAAGGCTTTGGCATGGGCCTAGTAGAAATGTGTTCTTCTCGGATAGACCTTTCCAATGAGCAATCATGCACCCCAATTGAAGATCGTATGCAAAATTTAATCCTTCAGGAAGTTGACATATCAACTACCCCAATCGGGGCCCACCAACATTTTGGCATTTCATCTTCCGGGGTTAGGGTTTTGGATTTTATTTATGTGAAAAAGGCCTTTGGATCCTCATTGTAAACATCATCTTGTTGTGAATGAGCATAGTCATCATATCTCTTCTCAAAGATAAGCTTCCACAATTCTAGCGAGTTCATTCACTCTATATTTCTACAGTTTTTGTACATTTCTTTCATTAATAAAAATTGTGCATTATTGTATCTCTGTGTTTCTTGCAATATATCTGTGTATTTACTTATTATAATTCCTCCATTTCATTCTCAAAATAATCCATATCATTCATCAAGGGTTATGTCAAATTTGTGATGTTTCTTAATGGTTATGTCACATTACATTGGTGGACTTATTTTAAATTGTAGTGTTCCTAACTTGGGTTATGTCGCATTGCAATGTATGTGAAGGGATATGTTGTATAATGATATTCCTCAATGGTTATGTGGAATTGTGACATTCATCTTTGGTCACTTATGTCAAAATACTACATTCCTCAATGGTTATGTCACAATACGATGTTTCTCAAGGGTTATGTTCGATTGTGACATTCATCAATGGTAATTTTGTGTTGCAAATTTTATCATGGTTTAATTATATTGAATTGTTGTTTTCCTTAATGGTTATGTCACAATTCAATTTTCATCAAGGGTTTTGTTGTAATGCAACATCCATCATGGTTGAATTAAGTTGAATTGTTACATTCCTCAATGGTTATACCATTTTGTGCCATGCATTTCATTTTTATGATGGTGCAATGTATAAGTTTTATGATCCACATGTGACATTAATATATGGAAAGAAAATTCAACACTATGGTCTCAATACTATGATCTTACCCACACCACTATATATTATGTATATATGGATGCAAGTAAATCATAGATTTTATAATGTTGCAATTTATAAATTACATGATCCACATGCGGCATAAAGAATGCAACACGACTATAACTAATATTTATAGTGAAACTGTAAAGGGAAGATTTGGCAATATCATCCACACCTTTGAAGGGGAATGAACATCATGAGTTGGGTCGAAGGTGATCAACCATTCCTTAAGAACCAGTCCCGGCGACCCCCAACCTCATACGTAACAAAATTTTAATCATATATTCATGCTAGTTGAAGATGAAACCAATCTAGCCTCTGGCTAAAGCGTAGAAAACAAGGAAATAACCTAACAAACTATGCCAACTATCTGCCATCCAAATTTTCAAGGTTGTTGGGGTGATGGATTTTCCATAGAACCAACCTACATTCATTCTCCTTACCAGGTTTGGAATTTCCCCTATCAACACATCATCACCTACCACCATTCTTCTCCCCTCTTTCCACACCTTCCAACACCTC
>ML831406.1:0-15792 GCA_009831015.1 Picea engelmannii | reverse complement strand
AACTGGTTATAAATGACAACAATGGGTAATGAATAAATGTTGAATGCTAATTGATGAGTTTTTGTGCAAGAGGGAAGTTTTGGGAAAAAGAGCCCCACACTCATTCACCCCCCCTCTAAGTGTGGTAGGTGTGTCCAACAAAACATACCCAGGGATACCATGGTTTTGATGTGCCAATAAATTTCCAGGGTTCTGAAGAACTTTGAATTTTGAGTCCTGGTATATCCAAGGTCTGGAATCAACCCCCCACCTAATTCTCCACATCCTCATCATCTTTAAACTCTCGTACCAGTTTGACCTCGACCTCCAATGCCGACATAGTGTCCTTATCTTCCTCAGGCACAAATTCCTCATAAAATTCTGGAATTGCTACCTCTTCCTTAGTATCCCGTGATGAGCCAGTAGTGGGGGAGCATAATTTTTTTCCTTGTAGAGCCATAACAATGTGAACCAGATAAACTGGAGAGCTAAACAAAATTCTAGAAAAATCATAACATATATCAAAACAACATCAAAGCAACAACCATAAAAAAATTACATCCATGTTGCATCCTCATCTATTTATCTGCTCAGGAACTAGAATTCCCTCTTCCATCAATTGTACCAAGCTTTCATGTATCAAGATGGCCATGAATGTCTACATAATGCAAGGTCATGAACCTATCCTCCAACTCGTGCAAAATTTCAAACTCACTCGACCACCTACCCTTGCCATAATCAACATTAACACTACATCGTTGTGAGAGTACAAACCTCTCATCATCTATGTCATGTGGGTTTTCCTAGCTCTCATGGTGATCTTCCCCTTGATCTCCTTCTTCAATGTACATAACCTTTCGAGCCATTGGGAGTACAACCTCATAATGAATCTATGTGATCAATTGAGTTAATGAAGGGACAATTGTAGCAATGTCTAGGGCGAGTGAGGCGAGCATCTGTGGTCTCAGGATGAGTTTTAGCCCCTCCTCGCTAGCGATGTGAATTTGTGAGTGTGGTGAGATCCCATCCGAGGATCAATTTTAAATTAAAGGATAATACCCTAACAACGTTTAGAAAAATGTAGAATTGATAGTTTTTAAAAATAAAATAAAATTCATTTTTAATAAAACTTATAAATTATAAGAATTCTGTTTTTTCGTTAAATATATCAATTTTCACTTATCATGTCAATTTTATTTAAAAATTGTATAATTCTATTCAACATTATTAATTTTTTTAACAATTGTATTCTTTATAATATATATACATGTGGTAAATTGTAATGTACCTAGGGAGGATAATATAGAGTACCTAGAGAACTACCCAAGGGGATAATGAATGTAATGTAACCATAATAATGGAATATTCCGTCTATGTTATTAAAAGAAAATAATATTATAATAATAGGTAGTTTCCATAAAACCCTAGAAATATTCATGAGAAAGTATAACTACACATGAGTATTATTGTATTCAAGATGCGTTGGATGTATTTTCTTGTACTAGTAAGCATGGCTTGTGGAGTGAGTCCTTCCATAAGGAGTAATTGAGCGAGTCCTTACATAAGGAGTAATTGATGGTGTTACCCTACCTTAAAGATTCTTGACTCTATATTCGTGTGTTGTTCATGGTGAATGTTTTGATATCTTCGAATTTTAAGGGTTTATTTTTTAAGTTTATAGTTTATTCTCTCTTATATCTATCGAGGTTCATTACCTAAATATATTACATTTTATATGATTTTTATTTAATAAAATTAAATGTTAAGGAATTATAAATATATAATAAAAAAAACATATAAATATGTCTAGTTTAATTTTGAATTTTTTTTTTTTAATCAATTTTCAATGAAATGTATCTTTGATGAGGAATTTATGGATTTATATCACTCAGAGTACTAGAAAACACGGGAAGCTTCCAACTCCTCAATAGAAAAACCCTAGAAAATGTCACAACAATTAACACACCATCTCCCAAGTGATCCCAGCTTCCATGCACACCATACTCGATCTGCCACAAACATTAAATAAAGGCATCCAACATTGATCCCAATAGACTAGGTTTGATCCTAGCCAATCTACACTCCTCAAATATCAAAGAAAAATTCAAAATGGATCTCCAATAAATCACCCTCTAACCATCATGGGGCTGGAGCCAACCAATCAAACTAATGGTGCAACAATATGGCAAGCATCACATGGGATGTTATATTGTAGATTGGTCTCATACAATAGGTCATTTCATGGATATATCGAAGTCAATGTGCCAAATCCAAATGATCAAGGATCACATACAACACCATTTGCAAACAATGGTAGAACAAATAACCAGGTATGCACCATAATAGTCACTTACATAAACAATCTACTCACTTATGCTAATCTCGGATCTACATAAGAATAACAATGTAGAATTTGTATGATCAAGGACCACTTTCATGAGAGAGTTAGACCTGTACCAACTCTAATACCTTGTAGAGACATGGAAAGTTCCATTAAAAATAATAATTGTACACATATAAATACATCAAGATATTCCTCAAGATAGATTGACTATCTTCAAACTCTAATAATTTGTTGAGAGAATATCTCAACCATACACCAAAATAGGAGCCAACTAGTTGGAGAGAATCTATCATATCCAATAAATAAATAAAAATTATTCACCTAAAAATGAACTCTACCTCAAATAACAAACACAACAACAAACCACAACCTTTTCATGTAATCAAGTATTACACATTAATTTAAATAAAACAAGTAGGCATTAATAATTCCAATAATAACCTCATTAAACCCTATACATATAATAAAGGCAAAGACTAACCACCATTACTTTAAATAACATTATTTTTTTTTATGTTTATTTGATGTGTACATATAATTGTTGTTTTCATGACTGTGACTTGAATTATGTTGCGTTGTTGAAAAAAACCTTGGTGCTTCCAATATAGGAGAACCGAAGCTCATGAGGAAACCTGTAAGGTAATGTAAGTATAACAAGTGATTATTACCATTTTGTTTCCAACCGTATTTTAAAAATGACAAATATTTACCACATCTAAATATATTTATCAAATCATTATACATTTGCAAACATCCCAACTCCAAAATTTCTAATAATATATTGAAAATTGATATTATTTTTTTTTTTTTTAAAGCATTTTAAACATTATAGAATGCTAAATCCAAAATTTCATCAATTAAAGTAAAAACATAAAATATTAACACCCTTTTTTCTTTAATGTTAAAAACACAAATATTCATAACATTTTTAACATCGACGTAAATACCAATTTATTAACATTTTTAATATCGATGTAAATACCAATTTATTAATAATAATTTTTCATATTGTTTGACTATAACTAATATATACTTTATGATACTTTCGTATATGATAACAATAATTTGGAGGAAGTGACTTCATACAAATATCCTGGAATTGATATTCACCACAAACTCAATTGGAATTATAGAATTGAGAAAATGATTATTGAGGGATGGAAAGCTTATTTTGGGCTTGAAAATAATTGTAAATCAGTTGATCTTTGGAGTTGGGATAAGAAGAAACTCCTCATTGAGACTCTTTTTACACATGTTATTCTTTATGGATGTGAAGTCTGGGGTTGTAGTATCTCTTGTGAATCCTGGAGAAAGATAGAGAAAATACAAAAGAATTTTGTAACCTATAATTTCAAAATTTAAGGAAATACACCCTATCCCATCCTTCTCTTAGAAACAAGCCTCTCTCCCATTGAGAGCATGGCTATGACTAGATACTTAATGTATAAGAACAAGTTAAACAACATGGAAGTCAAGAGGCTTACTAAAATTGCTTCAAAATCAAGTCATAACCATCGTCGACTCAAGCGAGGATGGCATAAAGATGCTCGGTCTTGACTAAACTATTGGGGAATCATAGAAGACACCATTTTGTAGAATAAAGATGCTATTAAAAAACCATCAAATCAAAATTTAAAGAGAAAATGTGGTGTGATAAAGAGTTAGAGGAAAAAAGAAAATTAAGGTATTATAAGAATGTAATCAACCCTAATCTACAAGATCAAAATTATATCTCTGTTTTACCAAGTGTAAAGAAAAAAATAAACATTGCTAAGATAAGAACAAATTCTCACAAGCTCCATAGTGAAACTAGGCATTGGTCAATTCCTAAAACGCCATGGGATGAAAGAGTGTGTCACCTTTGTGACACTAATAAGGTTGAAGATGAAAAACACTCACTCTTAGATTGTCCAGCCTATACCCATATTAGATCTCATTTTCAAAATATTTTTCACACTACCAACCTTCCTAACCTCTTAACTCAACAAAAGTATGGTGATCTTGAAAAGTTTCTCTTAATGCTTTTCAAGCAAGGAAACACAATTTTGAAGAATCACAAGTAATCACTTACCCTCTTAAGATCTGATAGACCAATTCAATCTTAGTGGACGTTAATCATCATCATCATATATCTGAATACAATAAATTTTAGGATTTAATAATTGAAAATAAAATATTCATTTAAAATTATATTAAAATAAAAATTTCTAATATATATTTAATAATAAATCTACTTGTACAACATAGTAAAAGTAAATTAAAATTAAAATTAATTTCATTCTAAAATTAATGTAAAATTAAAATTAATTTCACTCTAAAATTTAATTTCACTCTAAAATTAATCATAATTGAAACAATCAATTATTGAAAATAAAATAATCACTCTAAAATAATCACTTTAAAATTAATCATAATTAAAAATAATTAAAAATAAAATAATCACTCTAAAAGTAATCATAAATTTTAGGATTTAATAATTAAAAATAAAATATTATTTTAAAATTGTATTAAAATAAAAAAATTATAATATATATGTAATAAAAAAATTATTTTTATTATAAAATATTTAATTAAAATTAAAATTAATTTTATAAAGTAAAATTAAAATTAATTTTACTCTAAAATTAATCATAAGGTAAAATTAAAATTAATTTCACTCTAAAATTAATCATAAGGTAAAATTAAAATTAATTTCACTCTAAAATTAATCATAAGGTAAAATTAAAACCATTTTCAATATAAAATTAATCATAAATAAAATTAAAATTAATTTCACTCTAGAATTTAATTTCACTCGAAATTAAAAGCTAATCTTTTATAAGAAACTTTATTTTTTATAATTATAACAAGGTGTTTTATATTTCATATAGTTGAAATTACGTTAAAAAATAATAAAAAATTACAAGTTTGAAACATCTATATATCTAATATATGTCAAAGAAAGTTTTTCTCAATATATCTAATATATGTCAAAGACAGTTTTTCTCAATATCTTCTCTATCGAATTGAAGGACTAGCGTTGCACAAAATTGTTTCTGGTTCTTGGGGACTTCAACATTATGAAATAAGATCTATTTTGTTGTTTTTAAAGAGTTTTTGTGTTTAATTCGTGGATGCTTCTTTCTCATTGTTGTAATGGTTGTTTTGTAGTATTTTGTGGATAACATATTTGCTATGTTAAAGAGTTTGTTACAAATTATTTCTATGTTAAAGAGTTTGTAACAAATTATTTTTATGTTAAAGAGTTTTGTAACACATTCATGGTGGGGATTCAAATTTTATCTTTTTTTTAGGAGAATCAATATTTTCATTTGGGGTTTCTATTTCATTATGTTCTTCTAGTGTTTTTCAACCACGATCTTCATGATCCGAAATAAGCTCAGAGTTGGCAGATGTCCTCTCCCAAGTTTTTCTGGTTCTTTCATCCCCCTATACTTGCATATGACCGCGTGCTATGACCAGACGCCAATACGACTGCCACACGAATCCTCTGGAATGGTAAGCCTCCAAAGTTCACAATCCAACGCCGCGTGTCCTCAGGGATTTCGATGGCCCTGATTTACTTCGGGACTTCGTCGTTCGGGAGTTTCAAACATTCCTACACCTTTTCCCTCCGAAGTACTTCGTACCCAGAGTTACAGATCGAGCGCCATGCATCCCTCATGATCGACGATTCTTCTTTGGGACTTCTACGTTGGGGAGTTCCGAGCACTCCAACTCTTTTTCCTCCGAAGTACTCCATACCTGAAGTTCCATATCAGGCGCCACACGCCCATCTAAATCAACGTCTCGGATCCTCTTCGGGACTTCAGCATTCGAGAGTCTCGGACGCTCACACCACCTTTTCTCCCGAAGTGTTTTCTTCCAAAGTTAAGGATCGTGCGCCACACGTCCCTCTCATTCAACGGTGGGGATCCACTTCAGGCATCCCTCTACTCCGCGTTGCTTTCTCCCTGCTTCTGAAGTACGCGATCTGTTGACGCGTGTCTCCTGCAGATCAATGACTATAAATTACTTTGGTTCTTCAGGGTTCAGGAGTTTCAACCTCTCCCCACTCGCTTTCTCCCAGAGTGATTTCACGTGAAGTTGATGATCTGTCGACGTGTGTCTCTCTCAAATCGACAATCATGATTTACTTCGGGAGTTCTCAACTCGTGTGACCCCACTTTCCTCCGAAGTGGCTATCTCCTGAAATGGAAGTTCTATTAACACCTGTCCTCAGATGACTGATGACTCAGATGAACTCAGACTCTCCGGCCTTCGGGAGTTCTTGTTCAACACATCCTCTTTTCTCCCGGAGTGATTTCACCTGAAGTGCAGGACCTGATGACACCTGTCCCTTTAGCTTGGACGACTCAGATCTGCTTCGACTCTTCGGCTCGTAACTTCCTTTCAAGGGTCCTTTGGATCCCAGTGTGTGCCACTCTGAGAGGGACACCTGGGAACCCTGTCACTTGACACATGGGCTCCGAGAGGATCTCGACATTGATACTCGCGTCCCCATGAGCAAACAGTCATGAGGGATTATGAAGGATCCTTATATCCACAGTCCACATCAACTTCAAGACTTTGGGACTTCGGGGATTTTGGTGCTACCAAACCTCTGTCCTTCTGAAGTCGTCAACATCGGACTGACTATATCATAGATCCGACGGTCGGTATAGTTCCCGAGCATCCTCAGATCTACGACCCATATTAACTTCAGGACTTCGAGGGGGTTTCACCTCATGTGCAACGAATATGCTAGATTCGCCAGACCCACGAAGTCCGAAGGTTTCTAAGGGTTAACACCTACATTCTTTCTCCAAATCCAATGATCATGAAGAACTTCGAATTCTCTCGAACTAATATCATCCATTCATCTTCCAAACAAAAGGATCTCTCCTTTCAGGACTTAAATCTCGCTATCCTACCCGAGCTTTGCCAGCTCCTTAAGTACCTAGGTAATTTGCGCTAATTCTCTTAAACTTAATGCTTACAAAAATCCTTTGCGTACCTCTTGCACTCATCTACCAACTCTAGAACTAAAGGGGTTCTCGATCCCCACATGCCTCACAGAGGTTCTGTGCACACATGCACTACCTCTCCTGAGATTTCACTGATTCCTTCCTTCAGAATGGTTGGGAGTGTCGACATGCACACGTGAGGCTATACCCATTGTCAACGAATTCACAGTTCATTTATTTTAACTTGAGCCACCACAGACCTCAAACATTTACGTGTACAGGCCAGATAATTTCTTATTTTCTTAAATACACAATTAGACAGAATTGAAGGGATATAGTATAAATCATTAAGAAAACATATCCATCCCTACAACATTCATAGGATATCCAAATTTAATTCATAGTTACCACTTAAATACACAAGATATGCGATTCCCCAACCATAGGCTTAGAGGCATTCATTCTTAGCGCTCTGGCCATGTCTCCATTCATGGGGGTGGTTGATAATTCAACCACTGATCCTTTCTTCATTAACTAATTTCTCTCATTGGGATCCGAAGGAGGTTTATTATCCTCATCAAAAGGAAATTTGGAGTTATTTTATATAATGAACCCTCTCTTATAGTTTTTACATTCTTTCCTCTAGTGATATCATGGCCAGTACTTTCAAGGCTTCACCCCATAATCAATTATTGATAACTCAAATAATAATACATTTACACTGTTATCATGCCACAACATAGTAATCCTAATTAATTATTAGTTACAAGTTGGAGGAAACACAAGTGTTACAAATTTGTTACAAATTATTTCATTTCATGAGAGCTATGTAAATGTCTCATTCGAGTTATAAGATAAAGATCTTGATGCACAATAGTTTTAATAATATCTAGCTATTAATCATTAATATAAATTGTATCATTAATCTTGATATTGAATTTATATAGCTATTATTTTATTGCACAATTAAAGATGCAACAATGTAAATATAAGAAATGCATGAAAAATTATGTATATTAATAAAATATGGAGATTTCAACAATGTAAATGTAAGAAATTCATGACAATTATCTATATTAATAGAGTATGGAGATTTCAAATACATTAATAATATCTAGCTATTAATCATTAATATAAATTGTATCATTAATCTTGATATTGAATTTATATAGCTGTTATTTTATTGCACAATTAAAGATTCAACAATGTAAATATAAGAAATGCATGAAAAATTATGTATATTAATAGAATATGGAGATTTCAACAATGTAAATGTAAGAAATTCATGACAATTATCTATATTAATAGAGTATGGAGATTTCAAATACATTGTGTATTAAAAAATTACTATATCCACAAACAAATTCCTCTCATTTATTGTATGTGCGTATGTTTTTAATTTTTTTTAAAGAACGTTAGTTTTTAATTAAAAGTTTCAAATAATATAATCAATATATATTATTAATTTAATTATTAAATAATATATAAATATATTGCTTAAAGAGGTTGGATTTAATGGTGAAAAGTGAGGAATTTCTCAACTTGGAGTCAGGGGGCACTTTGAGGTAGTGGTTGAAGGATAACCACAAACTCATCTGGTGGTTTCGGGATTACCACAAACCAATCTGGTGGTTTTGAGATGACCATAAACCCAATGTCAAGCTGATGTCTTCTACTAAATGGCATGGTTTTAAGTTGATCATAAACTATAAAGAGCTAAAAGACAAGAGGTATTTTTCTTAATTGGTGGTTTTAAGATGACCACAAACTATCAAGAGCTCAAAAACTATAAAGAGATGGTTTCAAGATTACCACAAACCATATCAACAACAAACCAATAATTTTATTGTATGTTTAAGGATTGCCACAAACCATATCAACAACAAACCAATAATTTTATTGTATGTTAGGAACAAGGCTACATACAAGGAACTAGGCTACATATGTTATCATCTCTTCTAAGGCTCTAAAACAAATTTGGAACCTGACTGAAAACTTTAGATTTCCCCATGTCATATACAAGTGGTTCAAATTCCCTTGACCATATGTAGAGGGCTCCTTACAATTCCACCTTTTTACAATAATCCAATTCAAAAATAGAAAATTTAAACTCAATAGAAGGGTGTTGACTTCAACAAAAAAATACACCCAATTACAAATATAATATAAGTATTTGATACTTACCAAAAAAACAACAATAAGTATCACAAATCATAAAATTTTGAATAGACACAAGTCCATAATACAGGAGTTGAATTACTCTGCAAGTCAGAAAATTCTGAACAAACACATTTTCCATAGATCGCTCTTCTTGTTACAGGTCAGATCGCTCAGCGAAAAGCGTAATCTTTGTGCAAAATTTTGTTGGAAGGCACTGTTTTGCTGAACATGGATCCAACACCAATGGTCGTTGGCATCACAAGCCAACCTCAAACTTCATAAGTGGTATAACATGGACTTTCAACCCTGCATTCAAACCTGACAATCGATCTGTTGGTTACCAAGTGTAACGTGTAGTTTGTTGGTATCCACGACTTATTAGGGTTTACTCTTTGCAAAAGATTGCAAAGTACGTCAGAGGTCTACAGGGTTTGACAAACTTCATGACTATTTCCTCTATCAATAAAACTCTAAACGTAAAACACTCGGCGCAGAAACGGAAGGAGACAATGCTTCGAAGTAGGGTTTAGTGAGCGTCAAATGCACATGTCTGCACCTCCTTATAAATACATTTCTTCTGGAAATATATTATAACTCATAAAACTGAAAAAACGGGCTCGTAAAAACAAACATCTCTTAAAATTTCTTTACTGTAATTTTTTATGAGCAACGAGTAGGGTTTGCGTGCATAGAGGCCATAATAAGAAAATTGCTGGACCAATTTACTTTAATTGAGAATAATATAAGTCAAAAAATTCAAGGTCCAAAAACCATTGACTCAAACTTTGATTCAACCCTCAACATAATAAGAAATAAAAACTGACCAAATCAATCCCCCTCTGGTTTTACAGGTCGCCCACTTCATCAGTTTCACTGCACTTCAACTCCATGGAAAAAATACCATGGATTTCAAGATTATCAGGCCCTTGAGACAAAATGTGCTCAGGTATCAAACATTGTTTTGATAAATTTTGATAAACTACCACGCTTATAAGATCATCTTCATGTTTTGATATCACTGTTAAGAATATAGGCAAGAAGGTAAATAACTAACAACAAGATTAAGAAGGTAAGGAAGATTGGCACGAAGCCAATTCAATTAATTTGTACATCAATAATGTATATATAGTACATATTGCACAAATGCCCTTTAATAGTATACCAGTTAAGGTCTCTAAAATTTTAATATGATGGTTAACAATTAAAGATGCCGGAATATTCTTAGTCGTCCTCCCAAATCAATGAATGTGATTTACTTTTCATAATCTCCTTGTATTTTTTAATGCATCCGTTAACCTGATTACTTTTTAACATTTACCTAATCATATTAAGAAATTACTATAGCACTATATGATTGCTACGTTTAAATGATTAACGTTTAACATTACCACGTTTGGATTATTAACCACTAATTTCCTCACCTGTCCCTGTGTTTCATATTGAGCAATATATGATGCCAAGTGTCTCTTCGTAGCTGCATCTTCAACTGCGTTCTTAACTATATGCCTTTCTGTGTTAATCAGTCACAACTATGTGACTGTGCTAGTGGTATCACAGTTGGGATAAGATAACTAACTAAGATTAGAGTTTTCAACAAAGTTTAGTACATGATTTGATGGAAGTTTACCCTAAGATTAGACATAAGATTAGAAAGCACTGGATATTCCAAAAAAAAAATCAACTTTTCCACAGGGTTCCTCTAGCGGAGTTCTATCTTTTGCATTTCAATTCCCTGAAAGGAAAAGATAAACGATAGTAAAGGTATGAACATCAATCCTTAATTCACATGCAAACCAACCAGTACGTTTAGAATCTCATCTCGCACCCGGACCTAAAGATGAAGAGGAGAAGAATAAAATGCTTTAGAAAATACCTAAAGGACATGGTCAGTGTGTTCATTTCTAACCAGTGATGCATGGTCGACGATGAAGATGTAAAGGAAAATAAGAAGATGCCAGAAAAAGGAAAATGCCTTCCTTCGTTCACATGTAGAATCTCATCTTGGATTTGCAACAAGATGAAAGAAAAGAATAAATTAAAGAAAAGCGAGGTGTCTGAAATAAGGACATGAAGAGTGTTATAATCTTAAAGGAATTCGCGCCTTCTCACGCGGATTTTATCTTTTTCTTTTCCGCTTGAAGTGAATGCAGAGAAGATAAACAAAAGTAAGGTCGCTGAAAAGAATCGTTGTGGGTCACTGAAATCTCGTGGCCCTAACAATAAAGCGTTTGTTCGCGGATTTAGAGCTTTCTTATTATTTTATGTAAAAAAATAATAAGCGTTTGTTCGTGGCCCTGACAGTCCTCGAAGCCCGTATGCGTCCAAATGTTCGACGAATTCCGTAGGAATTCGAAATTTCCGTACAGAAACCCCAATTCAAGTGAATTATGCTACTATGGTGTCCACCAGTTTGTGAATTGGCATTGGAGAATGTAGATGTCACTTTGAAAACTTTTCTGAAATTATATTTACCGTGACATTTGGTTATTTTCATATGGCGATAATTGTGAAAAATGATTAATAAATAAATTTAAGATTATAGATTAATAAATTTAATTTTAAAACTCTGTATTGTAAAATGTAATTTTTTATGTTTTTTTTTTTTAAATATATATTTTTTAAATTAAAAGAAGTGAAATATATGTTAATAAATTTGTTTTTAAAACTCTATATTGTAAAATGTAATTTTATGTGGTTTGTTTTAAAAAATATATATTTTTTTAAATTAAACTAAGTGAAACTAATCTTATAAATTAAATTAAGTGAAACTATTATTTTGGAATTTTTTCAAAAAATATTTAAAGTTTTTTTGTTGGTAAGCACTAAACATATTTCAAATTGGCAAGTGCTAAGAATCTCCTTACAAGTTGGCAAGTGTTAAGCATCTCGTGATTTTAAGACAATTGTTAGGGCTTGTTGTTGGCCCCCCTTAATATGGCATGTAATCTCTATTGGTTTCCTTTCAAGATTGTCAAATAACCCCTTGCTCTTATTGTTCCCTTGTGAAGTAGAGGAGACCCAAACTAATGCATTGAGCAACTGGGAGAACTCTACTTCTTCTCCATGTCAGTGGAATGGAATCACCTACAACAGTATTGATTTAGACACATAAATCAATTTGGAACTTTTCCTGATTTTTCCACACTCAATTCCTTGCAAAGTTTAGACTTGTCAAAGACCATTTTTTTTTGTAAATTCCATGTTTCTATCACAAAACTAACTCAATTTTATGCCTTGAAATTAAATGATAATCCTCTAAATCAAAGCTTAATACCCATATAGGTATTTGGCCTAAATCACCTTAATCAATTGAAATTATTGAACTGTACCCTTATAAGATCCATGTTTCCTTACATTCACAAATCTAACAAAGCTTGGAAACCTAGTGATAATTATTTAATAAGAGCTATACCAAAAGAAATCACAAGGCTTATGAAGATGTATCAATTGGAACTCTATGATAATAATCTTATAGGAGATATCCCTTCTTGGTTTCAAAACCTCACATCCTTGAGGTATTTTAATACCTCTAAGAACTCGTTGAATGGAACACTCTCCAAGCTTGCAAGGTTGAACAACTTGGTATCTCTTCACCTCTATCAAAACAACATTTCAGGGAAAGTTCCAGTGTTTGCACATTATCTCTAGACATGAATGATATCATTGGTCCATTACCACAAATCCTTGGCAGTTTGTTTGATTTCAGTAGAATAGATGTATTAGAGAATGGTATAACTAGTATGTTTCCCCCTGATATGTGTAAAAGGGGTAAATTGGTTTTCTTTCTTGCTCTACAAAATTTCCTTAGAGGTGAGGTTCCCAAATCATATGGGGACCATTCAATCTTGAATTAATCTTGAATCACTTCCGAGTAAACAATAACAATCTAACTAGGAGGGTACCATCCAATATCTAGGGATTATCCCATGCAACCATAATTGATTTGGGTTTTAATAGTTTTTAGGGGGGAATGTGTCAAGGAATCATCAAGGACAAAAATCTATTTGAACCCCTCATCTAGAACAAGTAATTCTCAAGAATCTTGTGATTTGTAAAATGGAGTGGATATTCCATTGGAATAGTTCATCACCACAAATCTTGTATTATGTTGAAATATTTTACTGTGCAAATTTATTTCCTTAGATCTTAGATTTATTATCACTAGCTTATTTCTCAAATTTATGAAAACAACTGAAATACAAAAATGAAATAATAGGTGAATGAACACACCATTCACACAAATGAACACAAGATGTATCCTAGGAAACTGGATATGAGAGAAAACTAGGCTAGAAGTTGAGGCCTATGCTTTAATATCTTTTCTTTAGCGATGAAAGTGCAAATACAGAAAAAGAGGCACTCACTATGGAATTTCCTATGACACTATGGCCTAAATGACTATTATAGAATCTTATTCCTACTCTTTTATTCTCTTGAATCCCACTCTTAGATACTCTTTTCAACTATGGAACAAGTACAATGCTAAATAATGGAACCCTTTATCCTCCCAACATCCTAGTATTTAACATTTTCTGATAGTCATCTAGGGTTATGGTTTTTGCATGCCTCAACCCTTAATTAGTGTTAGGTTTTGGACCCCCTAGAATCTTCTTGAAAGTCCACATGTCTTTATGGCGATAAACCCTAGGGAAAAACTCAAGTCCATAAATGAAGTTGAGTTTTAAAATTTTTTCCTAATTCCCAATTTCCCTAGTAGTGAGCACTGATAAAAATTGAAGGTGATGAGTAAGGCTAGTTCTCTAGAAAGGTTGAGCCCTGGCAGTTGAAAACAATGCGAAGAAGTTTTTCCCTAGCTACTCTAAAGGTTCAAATCAACTTTGAAAATATGTAGAAGTTGTTCCCTAGCATATGTAGGTTAATGATTCTATGTCCTATATTTCTCCAAGATGCCCTAGGTCTCATTGTGCAAAATGCCAAAAACCCAACTCCAAGAAAAACTCAAAGAAAAAGTAAAAAAGTGGGGAAAATGGAATTTTTGGGCTTTTATTACACAGGGACATTGTCTAACCCAAGTTAACCCATCAAACCTGATCAAGTTCAACCAAGGCTTAGTGGGTTTGATCAAGCCTTGTCATACCTAATTGTGTTTGACTAGGTCAAACTGGATCTACTACTGTATCCATATTTGTATTGGTATCTATAAAATTTATAGTTTTCTCTTTAAGGGATAATTTTATTTTTGTCATCGTTCCAAAGTGTGTATATATTCAATTTATCCTCTTTTGATTAGTCTTATTCTTATTCTTAAAAACAATGAGGTCTTAAAATTAATGTCCTAAGTACTTCCTCACCTTCATTGATATTTTTTCCCACTTTCTTTGGCTATACACCATTAAATGTAAGGACACGTTGTTTTTAAAGTTCTAGGAATTCAAATCTCTTGTGGAAATTCAAAGCAACAGGAAGGTCAAGAGTCTCAAGATTGATGGCAGAGGTGAATATATTAGTAATTATTTCCATTCATTTTTAATATCCTAGGGAATCTCTTGGAAAAGAACCATTCCTTACACTCGATTAAAAAATGGAGTAGTAGAATGAAATAATAGGGCTATCATGGAGATGGATTGATGCATGCTTCGCTTCACAAAAATGAATATTTCATTTTTGGGAGAGTTATTTGTCTGCACAACTCATATCATCAATAGAAAACCTACTTATGTTGTCATGGGTATGTCTCTTTATGAGAAATGGTATGTCAATAATCCATTGATTTCACATTTTAGAATTTTGGATCTTGGGCATGGGCCCTTGCTCTTAATGAAAGGAAAAACACATCAATATCTCTAGACTCTTTCTGCACTTTGGTTGGCTACAGCGAAACTTTTTAGGGATATGTCCTTTATGATCACACCACTCACAAAGTGACTGAATATAGATATAGGTTACTTTTATCAAGCTTCATACTCATGGTCCACCAAGATATATCCCATAACCTCTTCCAGAATATTTATTAGATGGATCTCCACATGATTATATGGATTATGGTTCTTATCACGACCATGTAGGTCCTATTCTAGATGATTTATGTCATGTCGTAGCAGAAACTTCTTCCTCATACTATGATTTTGGTCCTCTATCTACTTATATGAGTACTCTCTCAATTTCTCCTATAATATCTAGACAAAATTATATGGCTAATGTTGACCCTATTGAAGACTCATTCAATCATCCTATTGCAGTTATGTTAAGAACCAAACACCAATATAGCATAGAAAAACATCAGGAAAAGTACTCAATGCCTTGAAAAAGAGATAATTTCAGATAATAAGCCTCTTCGAGGGGGAAACCTCCTTTTACCCCACTTAAATGTTCAAGTACAAGATGATTCAAAATGAAAATGTC
>ML831405.1:26980-54519 GCA_009831015.1 Picea engelmannii | reverse complement strand
TCGCTCATGTGGCGAACATTGACCACATTAATTTAGTCAAATTACATGTGTCGAGATAGCGACGAATATGGGGTGGATTTAGAAAAAATGAACTTTTTCTCTTGCATGTTGTGACGAAAGAGTACTTTCGTCACAAATTTTTCAATATGTAGTAGTGACAGATACATCCAAACTTAAATGGATTTTCTGGACATCTCATCACTCAGTGCTACTTACCAATATGCTATTAAAATCGAGCAGAAATTTAAGCACTAGAACAAATGGGAGTTCGGGTTTGCAAATCTGCAACAACCAAAGTATGACAAAGCCGGCCCTAACAAACATTCTACCAAAAACCAATCCAAGCCACAGGATAAGAAGGGTCACGGGAATACAAAGAAGGACATCGTAAAATGGTGTGATTTCCACAAAATCCCCTCGCACAACACCGATGAATGTCGCTAAAAATAGTCATTGGTGGCCGAGATCAAAGACAAGGAGCCAAACCCTGATTATGAATCTAATTATGAAAATACTGGTAAAATACAGATCATCAACGTAGACCCCACTACTATTGTCGCAACCATAGTAATTCAACCAGAAGAATGAACAGATCCTGAAGAGGGGAGTGCCTTTTTCATTCACAGATGTGGGTGAAGGGGAACCCACTGCATTTTATTGTTTAAGTGAAGGGGAGTGCCTTTTTCATTCATAGATGTGGGTGAAGGGGAACCCACTACATTTTATAGTGGAAGCTAGAATAACCTCATCTCAAAAGAGGTCATCAAACAATTGGGATTGTCGACAAAACCACACCCGCAACCATACAACATCAGGTGGCTTCACCAAGGATGATATCTCTGTGTCAGCTAGTAGTGTCGATTGTCATACAACATCCAACCCTTCAAGGATGAGGTATTATGTGATGTTTCCCCATTGGATGTCTGTGATCTTCTCTTGGGCCAACCATATATGTGGAGACGCCATGTTGTTTATGGGTCTCGACCCCACAGTGTCATTGTTTCTCTAATGGGTCATCTCTATAGAATACCATAGGTAGTTCCTACTATTGTCCCACCTAAATAGTGCCACAAGGTAGTATCTCATACTGCAAAATTCGGCTTCTTCAAAATCTGTTCAAAAGGGGAACATAAGGACACTACAACCACTATAGCCTCACCCCAAGCACCTTCTATCTTTTGTATATTATTGGATATCCGCAATATCTTTGTGCATTTCTTTATTATATCTCTGCTCTCATTTTGTGCCGAAAATAATTTTGATCAATGGTATCAAAGAAGGATGCTCTTGATCATTTTTTTCAGTGCATGTCCCCAATGAGGTCCGAGTATAGCAAGTTGGGTCTTGATCTTGTCTCCCTTGAAGACAATCACTCTTGCATGCCCAAGAAACCCTCCATGGTGGAAGAAAAGAAAAATGACAGAGCAGATGGTCCTATAAATCTGTTGCTTGAGTAAGTTCTCACACGACAGAGTGACGAGATGATGGAGAATTTTTCCCACATCCATCAACGCCTGTCGATAGCATCAGGCGCATCTTCATCAATCAACCACTTTTGAGGCACCTCTCCTTTTAAGGTACAGGTCAATTTTGATATTCCTATATTTGAAGGTTAGATAGATGCAGATGCCCTAGATAAATGGTTAAATCTATTAGAAGGTTATTTCTCTATTCACAATTTTTCCGACAGAGAAAAGATCATATTCACGCTCCTTAAGACTCTCCCCCATGTAAAACATTGGTGGGAAACTTACTGGGAGCAAATTTACATAGAGGATTCTGGAATATATGGGGCCGAGCCCACTTGGGATTTTTTTGTGGATGCGGTAAATGAAGAGTATTACCCTGTTGGAAACTATGAGGACCAGTACATGAGATGGACCACACTGCAGCAAGAGAGGGGACAAAACTTTCCATAGTTCACCAATACCTTCCATACCTTGCATACCAAGCTGGGTATCAAAGACTATGGATGAAATTTGGTTCTTAAATATCGTGGGGCTCTACATAGATACATCCAAACTAAAATGGATTTTCTGGACATCTCAACACTCAGTGTTGCTTACCGATATGTTGTTAAAATCGAGCAGAAATTTAAGCACCAGAACAAATGAGAGTTCGGGTCTACAAATCTACAAGAATCAAAGTATGACAAAGATGTCCCTAACAAATAGTCTCTCGAAAACTAGTCCAAGCCATAGGAAAAGAAGGGTCACGTGAAGACAAAGGACACTGGAAAATGGTGCGATTTCCACAAAATCCCTTGGCAAAACACCGATGAATGTCGCTCAAAACATTCATTGGTGGTCAATATCAAAGACAAGGAGTTGAAACCTGATTCTGAATCTAATTTTAAAAATACTGGTAAAAGATAGATCATTGACGTAGACCCCATTGCTATTGTCGCGACCAAAACAATTCAACCAGAAGAACCAACAGATCCTAAAGAGGGGGAGTGCCATTTTCCTTCACAGATGTGGGTGAAGGGGACCCCGCTGCATTTTATTGTTGATAGTGGAAGCCAAAAGAACCTTATCTCAGCAAAGGTCGTCAAACAGTTGGGATTGTCGACAACACCACACCTGCAGCCATACAACATCGGGTTGCTTCACCAAGGATGAGATCTCTGTGTCAGCCAATAGTGTCGATTGTCATATGACATTCAACCCTTCAAGGATGAGGTATTATGTGATGTTTCCCCACTGGATGTCTGTGATGTTCTCTTGGGCCAGCCATATATGTGGAGACGCCATGTTGTTTATGAGTCTCAACCCCGTAGTTTCATTGTTTCTCCAGGGGGTCATCTCTACAGAATACCAGAGGTAGTTCTGACTATTATCCCACCTAAACGGTGCCACAAGGTTGTGTCTCATACTGTAAAATTTAGCTTCTTCACAATCTATTCAAAAGGGGAACAGGAGGAAACTACAACCACTACAGTGTAGCCCCAAGCACCTTATATCCAACAGAAGCAGGCTGAAAAGGTTGCAAAAAAGTGCAAAGATTCCTTATGCACACCATCCTCTCATGTATAGTGACTTGCTAAACAACCTCAGCCTCAACAGGTTCATGAAAGACTTCCACAAACTAAGCAACACGACATCTCTAGCAAGGCAAGCAGCTCACCAAGATGCATATTCAAAAAATTCTTTTTCCTCTCCCCCGGGCACTCAACTCAATGGAGACCATTTCTTCCTAAGGAGGGAGGATTCATCTAGGTGGATATCGGTGGCCACCCACCTTTTTCAACTAGCTCAAAATAGTTTTCTGGCAATTTTGGTAATTTACTATTTTTAGCAGGTTTTAACTTCCGGGGCCATTTTGAGGCCCTAAATGATGTTTTTTTTTAGGAAACCAGGTTTTCAATATGTAAGTTCCTTTGTTATTTCACCTACAATGAATCTCCTCGACAATACCTTTCCAATGGGATATCATACGCCTAAAATAGAGATAGTATGCAAAAGTTACGACCCCAGGAAGTTGATGTACTAACCCAAACGGGGCTCACATGACTTTTGGGCTTCATCTCCTAAGGTTAGGTTTTTTGGATGTCTATGGTTTTTGACATTCCTACTTATTGTAAAAAGGCCTTCAGATCCTCATTGTAAATCATCTTCTTGCGAATGCGAGTAGCCGTCACATCTCTTCTCAGAGATAAGATGCCACCATTCTAGCGAGTATTTCATTCTGTATTTTTACAGTCTCTGTACATTTATTTAATGAATAGAAATCATTTATTACTGTATCTATGTGTTTATGGTTGCATCTCTAATACATTTCCATTATATTATTGGATATCCGTGATATCTCTGTGCATTTCTTTATTATATCTCCGCTCTCATTTCGTGCCAAAAATAATTCGGATCAGTGGTATCAAAGCAGGATGTTGTTGATCGTTTTTTCAGTGCATGTCCCCGACGAGGTCCGAGTATAGAAATTTGGGTCTCGAGCTTGTTTCTCTTGAAGACAATCGCTTCCGCATGTCCAATAAACCCTCCATGGTGGAAGAAAAGAAAAATGATGGAGCAGACGATCCTATAAATCTGTTGCTTGAGCAAGCTCTCATGTGACAGAGGGACGAAATGATGGATAATTTTTCCCACATCCTTCAACGCCTACCGATAGAATCAGGCACATCTCTATCAAGCGGAAACTTTAGAGGCACCTCACCTTTTAAGGTATAGGTCAATTTTGATATTCCTATATTTGAAGGTCATATAGATGCGAATGCCCTAGATAAATGGTTAAATTTGTTAGAAGGTTATTTCTCTGTTCACAATTTTTCCGATAGAGAAAAGATCATATTCACTCTCCTTAAGGCTCTCTCCCATGTCAAACATTGGTGGGAAACTTACTGAGAGAAAAGTTCCACAAAGGAGTCTGGAATATATGGGGCCGAGCCCACTTGGGATTTTTTTGTGGATGCGGTAAACAAACAGTATTACCTTGTTGGTAACTATGAGGACCAGTACATGAGATGGACCACACTGTGGAAAGACAGGGGCCAAGTTGTTTTGGATTTCACTAATACCTTCCATACCTTGCGCACCAAGATGTGTATCAAATACTTCATACAACATTTCATTCTATAATACTGTGGGGCTCTACACAGATACATCACAACTGAAATGGATTTTCTGGACATCTCATCACTCAGTGCTACTTACCGATATGTTGTTAAAATTTAGCAGAAATTTAAGCACCAGAACAAACGAGAGTTCAGGTCTGCAAATCTATAACAACCAAAGTATGACAAAGATGGAACTAACAAAAAGTCTCCCAAAAACCATTTCAAGCCATAGGAAAATAAGGGTCACGGGAAAAGAAAGAAGGACACTAGAAAATGGTGCGATTTCCAAAAAATCCCTTGGAACAACACCGATGAATGTCGCTCAAAATAGTCATTGGTGGTCGAGATCAAAGACAAGGAGCCAAACCCTGATTTTGAAAATAATGGTAAAAGACAAATCATTGACGCAGACCCCACTGCTATTATCGTGACCGCAAAAAATCAACCAGAAGAACCAATAGATCCTGAAGAGGGGGAGCACCTTTTTCATTCACAGATGTGGGTGAAGGGAACCCCACTGTATTTTATTGTTGATAGCAGAAGCCAGAAGAACCTAATCTCAACAGAGGTCATCAAATAGTTGGGATTGTTGACAACACCACACCCGCAACCATAAAACATCGGGTGGCTTCACCAAGGATGAGATCTTTGTGTCAGCCAACAGTTTCGATTGTCATACGGCATATAGCCCTTCAAGGATGAGGTATTATGTGATGTTGCCCCATTAGATGTCTGTGATGTTCTCTTGGGCCAACCATATATGTGGAGACGCCATGCTAGTTATGAGTCTCGACCCCACAGTGTCATTGTTTCTCTAGGGGGTCATATCTACAGAATACCAGAGGTAGTTCCAACTATTGTCCCACCTAAACAGTTCCACAAGGTAGTATCTCATATTGCAAAATTCAGCTTCTTCACAATTTGTTCAAAAGGGGAACAAAAGGACACTACAACCACTAGAGCCTCGCCCCAAGCACCTTCTATCCAACAGAAGCAAGTCAACAAGGTTGCAGTAAAACGTAAAGATTCCCTTTGCACACCATCCTCTCATGTAGCTCGACTTGATGAACAACCTCAGCCTCAACAGGTTCATAACAGACTTCCACAAACTGAGCAACGCGACATCTCTAGCAAGGCAAACAGCTCACCAAGATGCAGATTCAACAAACACTTTTTCCTCTCCCCCGGTAACTCAACACAATGGAGACCATTGCTTCCTAAGGAAGGAGGATTGATCCAGGTGGATCTTGGTTGCCACCCACCTTTTTCAACTGGCTCAAAATAGTTTTCTAGCAATTTTGGTAATTTACTATTTTTAGCAGGTTTTAACGTCCGTGGCCATTTTGAGACCCTAAATGATGTTTTTTTGGGAAAACATGTTTGAAATATATAATTTCCTTTGTTATTTCACCTACAATGAATCTCCTTGACAATACCTTTCCAATGGGTTATCATACGCCTAAAACGGAGATTGTATGCAAAAGTTGCAACCCTGAGAAGTTGATGTACTAACTTACCCAAACAGGGCCCACATGACTTTTGGCGCTTCATCTCCTAGGGTTAGGTTTTTTGGATGTCTAGAATTTTTGGAATTCCTTATTATTGTAAAAAGGCCTTCAGAGCCTCATTGTAATCATGTTCTTACAAATGCAAGTAGTCGTCACATCTCTTCTAAGAGATAAGTTGCCACCATTCTAGCGAGTCTTTCACTTTGTATTTTTATAGTCTCTGTACATTTATTTCATTAATATAAATCATGTATTACTGTATCTATGTGTTTATGGTTGCATGTTTGAATCATTTATGTTATATTATTGGATATCCATGATATCTCTGTGCATTTCTTTATTATATCTCCACTCTCATTTCATGCCAAAAATAATCTGGATCAGTGGTATCAGAGCAGGATGCTCTTGATCATTTTTTTCAATGCATGCCCCCGACCAGGTCTGAGTATATAAATTTGGGTCTCGAGCTTGTCTCTCTCGAAGAAAATCACTCTCTCACACCCAAGAAACCCTCCATGGTGGAAGAAAATAAAAATGACGGAGCAAATGATCCTATAAATCTATTGCTTGAGCAAGCTCTCACACGACATAAGGACAAAATGATGGAGAATTTTCCCCACATCCTTCAACGCCTACCGATAGCATCAGGCACATCTTCATCAAGTGACCACTTTCTAGGCACCTCGCCTTTTAAGGTACAGGTCAATTTTGATACTCCTATATTTGAAGGTCAGATAGATGCGGATGCCCTAGATAAATGGTTAAATCTGTTAGAAGGTTATTTCTCTGTTCACAATTTTTCCCACAGAGAAAATATCATATTCGTGCTCCTTAAGGCTTACCCCATGTCAAAAATTGTTGGGAAACTTACTGGGAGAAAATTTCCACAGAGGAGTCTGGAATATATGGGGCCGAGCCCACTTGAGATTTTTTTGTGGATGCGGTAAAGGAACAGTATTACCATGTTGGCAACTATGAGGACCAGTACATGAGATGGACCACACTACGGCAAGAGAGGGGCCAAGCAATTCCAAAGTTCACCAATACCTTCATACCTTGCACACAAATTTGGGTATCAAAGACTCCGAACAAAATTTGGTTCTAAAATACCATGGAGCTCTACATAGATACATCCAAACTAAAATGTATTTTCTAGA
Organism: Picea engelmannii; assembly: GCA_009831015.1. Taxonomy (NCBI): domain Eukaryota; kingdom Viridiplantae; phylum Streptophyta; class Pinopsida; order Pinales; family Pinaceae; genus Picea; species Picea engelmannii. The sequence goes on along the minus strand of ML831405.1, from coordinate 47,284 downwards.
CATCTCATCACTCGATGTTGCTTACTGATATGCTGTTAAAATCGAGCAAAAATTTAAGCACCAGAACAAACGGGAGTTCGGGTCTACAAATCCACAACAACCAAAGTATGACAAAGACAGACCTAAAAAATAGTCTCCTGAAAACCATTCCAAGCCATAGGAAAATATCGGTCATGGGAAGACAAAGAAGGACACCGGAAAATGGTGTGATTTACACAAAAGTCCCTGACACATCACCGATGAATTTTTCTCAAAACAGTCATTGGTGGCTAAGATCGAAGAAAAGGAGTCGAACCCTGATTTTGAATTTGATTCTGAAAATGCTGGTAAAAGACAAATCATCAACATAGACCCCACTGCTATTTTCACGACCACAACAATTCAACACGAAGAACCAACAGATCCTAAAGAGGGGGAGCGCCTTTTTCATTCATAGATGTGGGTGAAGGGGACCCCATTGCATTTTATTGTTGATAGTGGAAGCTAGAAGAACCTCATCTCAGCAGAGGTCATCAAATAGTTTGGATTGTCAACAACACCACACACGTATCCATATAACATCGGGTGGCTTCGCCAATGACGAGATCTCTGTGTCAGCCAGCAGTGTCGATTGTCATATGGCATCTAGCCCTTCAAGGATGAGGTATTATGTGATGTTTCCCCACTGGATATCTGTGATGTTCTCTTGGGCCAACCATATATGTGGAGATGCCATGTTGATGCAGGAGCATCGCTCCAAGCCAACCAGCCAACCAGCACAGCGCACATTCAATGAAGAAGGAGAGGCACAACCCTCTCATTTTAAATTTTGAATTTGAATTTGTATTAAATGTTTGTAAGGCTGGTAGAGCCAAAGTCATGCCTTTGAGAAGGCTGTAGTTAAAGAAGGCCTTTAATGGTTGTAAGGATGGATCTAGCTCTGATCTAGACTAGACAACCCATTCATTGTAAAGTTAATGTAATTGAATAGGGTAGGTAGCTTGGAGGGAAGAGCTCAAAGAACCCCCTCATGTAAAAGATATTGGATCTTATGTTAGTAGTTGGATAGAGAGAGAGAGAGAGAAGAACTCTGCGAGATTTAGAGAGATGAGAGGAGAGTCGAGACTCTGTAAAAAAGTCTGAGCTCGAACACATTGTAAACAGAGGCATTTTATATTAATACAAACAACAGTTTCCTGCATGTTATTATGTGGTTGCATGAATGTCTTTGTGTGTTCATTATATGTTGTAGGTATATGCTATAGATGTGCATTTGCAAGGACATATAGGTTTTTCTATCTGTGGGTTCTTTGACTTCAGGTTTGGGGTTCTTTGAGGCTTCATGCAAAGAGTGCATGATAGAACACTGCGGGTTTTGAGAGCCAGTGCATAGATGCACTTCTGAATTCTGCGGATGCAGACAAGGACATTCCAGGAAGGTGCATCAGCTGAAGTCATTGGCTCAAGGAGAAATCTCAAGGTTGTTAAATACCTTGGAGGTGAGACTATGTAGAGGAGGACACAACATAAGGAAAAATCTTTGAGGAGTTCTTTAGAGATCTGCTAGGAGGGCATTGAGCAGATGCACAGGTTGCATTGAGGAGAAGAACTTTATCTTGAGTTCAGAGAAGACATAAATTCTGAGGAGTTCTGTAAATCTCTGCCATGAGGGCATTGAGCAAGTTCACAGAGCGCACAGGAGAACTCTGCTTAGAGTTCGTTGAAGGGAATAGAATCACCGAGGGATTCTGCAGGAGCTCCACTATGAAGGTTTTGAGTAAGTGCCATTTTGCACAAGAAGAAATCTTAGAGTTCTGAGGGAGAAGGAAGTTTCAAGAGGACCTTCACAGGGTTGTTGAATACCCTGCAGACTCAGCAAGGAGTTGCTTGAGCAAGAGACTGCCAAGAGGGCATCAGATTCTCTATTTGAGGGAGAAAAAAGGGTTAAGTCCCTTAGATGTCTGAGCAACAGAGAATCTCAGGACAGACAACACCTTCATGTGTGCAGGGACCCTATAGGAATCATAGAGGTTGTGAAAAACTTTCAAGGTTTCAGAGAAGAGAATCTTAGGAGGAAAAGTGATTTTGTGCATAAGAGCGACAACAGCAAGGAGTGCGGAGGTCGAAGGATCCTTTGAGGATTCAAAGAGAACAAAGCACAGGAGGAAGAGTGCTTTCATGCACAGAGCCCTACAAGTATCACAAAGACTGAAAGGAGACCCTTTGGAGGGTTTGAGTTCGGGGAAGCTTGTGAGGGAAAGCGTCTTCAAGAATGCAGATAGAAGCTGTGAGTAGAGGCTTCGTAGCAAGGAGAAAAAAGCAAAGGTCGAGGCCTTTTGAAGCATTTGAAATCTTCCAAAGTGAAGGAAGAAGCGTTAGCTCAAGGGAGGAGCTACAGTTTCCATCGATTCAGGAACTGGAAAAAGATATGGACCGTTGGATTTTCATGTCCAGGCATAGGCAGGAAAGCATAGCGCAGGAGGAAGAGATCTGGGCCGTCAGATCTCGTGCAGATAGCCAATAGCCATCGGATCTGTGAAATGTTGCATGAGATTTAACTCTCGTATGCACAAAGGAGAAGACCCGTCAAAGTCCCTAAACAGTGAAATCATCGGGACCGTCCATATGTGGAGGACGTGTGTCACAAGATCCTCGTATCTTGGGGATTCAGGCATCGAAGAGTGAAATGGAGAAGTCTTTCGACTTTGCAACTTGAGAAGTCCCAAAGTGATCAGGGAGCTACCGAGAGTTAGGATACTGGGCGTTCGAAGGACCAGGGATCAGTGCAGCTAGGGTCGTGAAGTCCCGAAACACCGAGAACATCAAGATCGTCCAATAGGAGGACATGTGGCAGCGATCGTGGCATCGGAAGAGTCTCGAAAAGGCCATTTTTTCATTTCGGGTACCGGGGAATGAAAAAGGAAAGAATTCAGGATTATTGACCTGGGATATCCCAAAAGGATCTGAGCCATTGGATGCGGGAGGATCACAACCCTTGATCTCCATTTGATTTTGTACTTTGGTATTTCAAGTACCGGGTAGTCCAAGGAGCAAGGGTTGGGAAACCTTGTATCGTGGGATCGCGAAATGCGAAATCCCGAAGGCGTTGAAGAGACATGGAGGAAGTCGACATTTCGACATATTGGGATTCAGGATTTCAGAATTCCTGAAGGCAAGGAGTCCATGCTCTTGGGTTAGAAAACCCCGAAGTCGTGAAAGGGCAATGGATCCTTGGAGCGGAATAGTGAAGGTGGGGATTTTGGGTTTCGGCATACTGGGGATCCAACAGACAGAGACTGGGAAACTTCACATTAGAAGTCCCGAAGTCACGAAATGTGACACATCCTTTGGAGGAGAAAGTGGCCAGGGATTTGACATTTTGGGCATCAACACTTCAGTTGTCCCGATGACTAGGAGCCGGGGCTCTTGGTGTTGAAAACCCCGAAGTAGGTTGTGGTCATGGGGAAGAGTAGTCACATGGAACGAGATATGGCCCAGGAGGATAATTACTATTGAGCGCCATTCGGGCATTTTGGCATTTCAGTGATTGGGGGATTGAGGAGGTAGAGACTCTCGATAGTAAGGCTCATGGATTCCTGAAACTCAAAATTACTTTTCGGGAAAAGACCGAAGGTCATATTCGTTAACCATGCGAAGGTGAAGCTTGTGCCTGATGCATGTTTGTGCAGGTGGGGTTTCAAAAGGACCTATGGATCGGGTTCATGAGGCATCAAGGAAGGTTGAAAGAACCATTTCGGTTTTGCAGATCTGAAGGATAGAACGATCCTAAGACCCGAAGGTCGTGCAGAACCTGCTGAGGCAGGGGGTGTTGTGTCACATGTTGTTTATGAGTCTCGATCCCGAAATGTCATTGTTTCTCTAGGGGGTCATCTCTATAGAATACCCAAGGTAGTTCCTACTATTGTCCTACTAGCTTCTTCATAATCTATTCAAAAGGGGAACAAAAGGACACTGCAACCACTAGAGCCTTGCCCCAAGAACCTTCTTTCCAATAGAAGCAGGTTGAAAAGGTTGCAACAAAGTGCAAATATTCCTTTTGCACATCGTCCTCTCGTGTAGCTCAACTTGCTGAATAGCCTCAACCTCAACAGGTTCATGACAGACTTCCACAAACTGAGCAGTGCAACATCTCCAGCAAGGCAAGCGACTCACCAAGATGTAGATTCAAAAAACCCTTTTTCCTCTCCCCCGAGCACTCAACGCAATGGATACCATTGCTTCCTAAGGAGGGAGGAATGATATAGGTGGATATTGGTGGCCACCCACCTTTTTCAACTGGCTCAAAACAGTTTTCTGGCAATTTTGGTAATTTACTACTTTTAGCAAGTTTTAACTTCCATGGCCATTTTGAGGCCCTAAACGATGTTTTTTTGGAAAAAAACAGTGGAAATATCGAAGTTTCTCCTCGATGATACTTTCCAATGGGATATCATACGCCTAAAACGAAGATCGTATGAAAAAGTTATGACCCCGGGAAGTTGATGTACTAACTTACCCAAACGAGGCCCACATGACTTTTGGCGCTTCATCTCCTAGGGTTAGATTTTTTGGATGTCTAGGGTTTTTGGCTTTACTTCTTATTGTAAAAATGCCTTCAGAGTCTCATTGTAATCATCTTCTTGTGAATGTGAGTAGCTGTCACATCTCTTCTCAAAGATAAGCTACCACCATTCTAGCGAGTCTTTCACTCTATATTTTTATAGTCTCTCTACATTTATTTCATTAATAGAAATCATGTATTAATGTATATATGTGTTTATGGTTGCATCTCTGATACATTTATGTTATATTATTGGATATCCATGATATCTCTGTGCATTTATTTATTATATCTCTACTCTCATTTCGTGCCAAAAATAATCTGGATCACCAAGTGTCCTTGATTTTTTGAGATTTGAATTTATGAATGGAATTTTGAATGAATTATCAAAAGAGCTTCGGTACAGGAAAGTGCAAAGAGAGAAAATAGAGGACAAAATGTTGTCATGGCTGCATTGGCGTTATGATTTCACTTGATTTTGCAGTTCACTTCAACAGTTAGGGTAGGTAGGAGTGTGCGAATAATCTTGTTGGTCAAGCATTCATTTTCTAATTTCCAGTAGTATGTTGTATTTTTGTTCAACATCCAGTTGAGAGTAGTGTGCAAATGTTCAGTTTTTAAATTTAACGCTCATTCTCCAAGACATAATAGAGTACACACATGGGTTTTGAAAGTATCCCAATGAATAAAGCACCGATTCTACATTTCTTTGCTACCTCACAAGGAGGATAGCATCCCCAATAGGAGCCTATGTTATCACCATAACAATTATACATGAAATACTAGTTTCAGATTTAGCAGAGGACTAAAACAATGTAGAAACATGGTGTGATTTGGAGGAACAGGTCACATATGGTGGCATATGGACAAGTATAGAAAAGGTGTGAAAGGAAAGACCAGGAAGATCATAGATTTCAAGGCGGCACAGATCAACGACCTTGACCCATATCGGGCGGCGAAATAGCATGAAATTTAATTATGCAAAGGCGAGCCAAGGAAAACTACTATGGTTTCATTCATGGATGCATGACACCCTCAGAAGCACATCGGGGTGAAAAGCAGTCTACCTAAAACCACTTTCTCCAACCCCCGATGTCACGTGTCACAAAATCATTCGATGTGTGTCATTCCCACAGATTGCTTACGAAAAGGGGAGAGTTAACAAATTATTCAGTCACATCAGTACCATTGCTCAAGTACTTTACGTCATGCAGCGTTGGGTAAGCGCCACCAGAAGGAAAATCCAGAGGAAAATCATTTTGAAGATGATAGCCGAGTGTGATAGGCTGTAATTCAGACAAGTACCGTCATCACAGTCTATTATTAAATACTCAATGACAATCATGCTCAAAATTATAGATAAATTTATCCCATTTGAGAAATCGACATTTCATTCGAAATGAAGTAATTAACGAGACAAGGAAGATGAAAATCATGTTTTATGCAAAACTGGGAAACATGGACCAGGTCGATCAAACAACATCCAGTGAAACAGGATTTTCGACTAACATGGAAAATCCATCAATGAGTCAGAAAGATAAGTCTATCGCACGGGTACTAGCAACCAAATTCCATACTGACCCTGCAACAAAACCAGAATCAGAGGTCAGACTAAATCCTGTCATGAGGGATTTAATCATCAACGGACACATGGAGAAGTGATACAAACAAGTAGAAAGGGGAAAGAGGAGCAAGAGACAAAAGATAGGATTCAGAGATGAGGTGGTCCAAAGCGTTGGGGAAAATCAACCAGTCTGGTTGAACACCCTGAAAGAAGAAATCTCCAAGCCGGAATAAGTTCTCAGGTTGAAATGAGAACGTTTCAGAAAATTTTGGACATATGGTGTTCAATGAAAAATCCTCAGATATGTCATACTTGTTTATAACACTCCTTGTAAATTAGAAGAATAGTTGTTATGCGTTACTCTTTTGTGTAACCGATCTCTATCTTTAGACTATGGGGAATTTGAGTTGTTGTGAATCCTGCATGTAAATTTTCTATATATATATTATCCCTAGGATAGAACAAAGAGGAGGGGGCCTACCCTCGTTACAGGTAGACTTTGTAAAATCATGGAGTTAAACTGAATATATTATGCAAAAGCAATTTTTCAACTGTTTATGAAAAGATTCTAATTGGCTATGATATGAGTTCTGTCCTCTTTCATAGTGTGTGTTTCTTATGTATTTAAAATTCCATTTTCAATTTCTTCTTTTAAATTGGAGAGTTAAAAGTATGGAATTCCTCTGATGATGCTCTAGACTTAGCAATTTAAATTCATGTGATTCTCTTCTCAACTATTTTAATATTCTCTGAAGCAGTTATGTGTTTTCCCTTTTCTTCTTTTGCCATGCAAATTTCAATTTGAAAACTCAGACTCATTGCCTCACTTAGCCTTTCTCCTCTAGATAGTTCTAATGACTCACCACTTCATTATTCATTTATGACTCCATAGCCCAAATGTCACCCCCACTTCTTCAACAACTTTATAATACCCCCCAAAACAAACCAAATCTAGCCACTGATTGCCATAGATATATCAAGTGACACGAGAGAGCCCTCTCTGAGTTGAGCAGGCTAGTGCCCAACTCTAAATTAGGTTAAAACAATTACCTCTGTCGTTTGTCTATTCAGCCGGACAAAATTTACAGAGTGCTAACAACATCATCACTGGGTTTTTTTATTTTTTCTCTGTTAGTAGATATTGTAGTTTCTTGCAACCAATAGATTTGTTGTGTTCAGGATGGTTTATGCAACCGTTGTTACAACCATTAGTGATCTTTGTATTGTTGTGATTTGTGTTCTCAAATGATAATGATATGTCATGGTTTTATTCTCTATTTTTTGTGTAATATATGCATGTGATATGTTTAACTATTTATGATCCATATGCAAACTGTTTGTAATAAATTTCAAGCAACTCAAATGCAAATTTTTTGAAAAAAATTACAATAAGAAAAGAAACACTTGAACCACAAACATATTTTTTATAGTTGGGTACATTACAATGGTATAAAAGCTGGTGATTCTTCCATATTTTGATTGTATTGATGCGTAGGAGGAAAGGGCATAGAGGAATTCTTCAAAATTCACCAGAAAGAGAAGTAGATGCAAACCAAATAGAGTCATAACCAGAAGGGAACATGGATGAAAACTCAAATATCACAAGATACCCTATGATCAAAATACTAAATCAACTGAACAAGGGCTAGGAGGAGGCCAAAAAAAACTAGGTACAAATAACTCAGAGACAATATGAGATGATTAGAACCCAATAATAGGCCCTTGTGATACTCATATAGCTGGTAGGATAGAAAGGGGAAATGGGACCAAAATCCATTCAGGGAAGAGCTCATGTAGAGGGTAGAAATACCCAAATTTCGGCACAAATTTCCCTATAGATAAGAAGTAGGAGGACACCCAGACCATTGTTACCCCCATTCCTTGTGGAACAACCTATAGGAGTGTAGTTATATCCAGATAGGGTTGATTAGATATCTAACTACCATAGAGAGTATCACTCACTAATGGAGGAGATTCGGGAAGAAATGTCTTACAACAACTACTACAACCTCAGGATGAGGAACAAACCAAGGGGACCATTGTACCAGCATAATTATAATCTTATGGTCAAGAAAGGAAATATGATAGTCCCATCCTTTGAAGGATCTTCCAAGAGAACAACTACAACATGGGTGCACAAGTTGGATACTTATTTCCATCTTAACATAATGATAGAGGCAGAGGAAATCAAGTTTTCCACCAGACACTTGGATGGGGAATATCATGACTGGTGGTACCATGGGTGAGTAACAATGTGGCATTCCAAGATCACATCATATGATGATTTCACTTAGATATTGGTGGAAATATTTGATATCAAGGATCTTGAGGTCCAATTCAGGAAGTTTTTCAATTAAAGAAGACAAGTACACTAGAGGCATACCTAATATAATTGCAGAGGATGGCATAAATTGTGACCAATATTTATGAGAAGAGGATGGTGATACTATTCACAGAGGGTCTAGTTGAACCCTTGAGAGGTTGGGTTAAGGCCTTTAGGCCACCCACATTGCAGGATTCCATCATGAAGAATCAGGATATGGCAGAGACAACCCCCAAGAAGACATTGAAAAAAACATTATCCCACAAAAGGATCAGGTGTCAAAACCTCCCCATAAGACATGGATAGAGAAGGACATTTTGGATGAGGAAACTTAGAGAGAAGTAAGGAGGAAGAATCCTTGACACAATTTCAAGGAGCCATGGGAACCAGGTCATCAGTGTATGGGCAAAGGTAAAGTCCATTATATTGAGTTATTTTCTGACGAGGAGGACGACAGTGATAATGAATGCATTGGACGGGACATTGGTGAGACATCACACCTCGATGCTCTAGAGTAGGCACCATTGTAGGATAGCGCAAAAGGATTGATTGTTTCCACACTTTCAGGAGTCCCTAAATATTACACCTTCTGGGTTAGAGGCATTATGTAGGGGCATAGGGTTACAACATTGATTGATGGTGGGGACACCCACAACTTCATTGATGTTGTGTTTGTCACTAGGAGATAAATCCATGTAGAAGAATTTGAGGGATTCAATGTGGTAGTAGCATATGGGTACAACATGGTGTCTACTCAAAGGATCAAGGGATTGGATGTAACATTGGGAAACTATACATTGACCAATGACTTTTATATCATAGATATAGTAGACACTCATGTGGTTTTAGGAGTTTAGTGGTTGTACTCATTGGAAGATATCTGCATGAATTATCGGGACATGAGGATGGAGTTATATGACAAGGGAGGACAACGAGTCATCCTAAGAGGTATGTTGACAATTTATCCTAGGATCATTTCTAATCAATGCATGGAGGCCCTTTTTAGACACGGGGACATGGATTGTGCGGTAGAATGCTTGATCACCATGGAGAAACCATCACAGGATTGCCACCATTACCATGCATATATCCAAACATTGCTTGGAAATCATGAAAGATGTTTTGAACTATTGCCACCAGGGAGACCACATGACAGAGGATTTGAGAATGTCATTGATATTGAAGAGGGATTGAAGCCCATGATCACCACACCCTATAAGTAGCCGAAGAGGTTCATCGAAAAAATAGAGGACATAAAGGAGTTGCTAGAGATGGGACATATCAGGCCTATTTCTAGTCCCTTTGCTTCTTTGGTTTTATTGGTGAAGAAGAATGATTTCACTATGAGGATGTGCATAGAATAGAGGGCACTAAACAAGAAGACCGTCAAAAACTAATGCCCAATACCTATTATCGATGAGTTGATAGACGAACTATATGGGCCAGTGTACTTCTTTTAGGTTGATCTGCGATCAGTATACCACTAGATTCAGTTTAGAGAGGAGGATATCCATAAAAAAACATCCAGGTGTCAATATGGGCACTATGATTTTCTATTCATGCCCTTTGGTTTGACTAACACACTAGCTACCTTTTAGTCATGCATGAACCATATGTTCAACAAAAAATTGAGGAAATTCTTACTAGTGTTCTTTGATGATCTTCTGATCTATAGTAGGATGTGGGAGGAACCTCTGAAGCATGTGGATGATATTTTCACCATTATAGAGGAGTAGTATATTTTTTCCAAGGAGGAAAAGTATGATTTTGGGTTAACAAATATCCTCTATATGGGGCACATAATTGGTGTTGGGGGAGTGAAGTTGCATCAGGAGAAGATCCAAAAAACATTAGATTGGCCCACCCCCAGATCACTCACATATCTGTAAGGATCCTTCAGGGTATGCAACTATTATAGACGCTTTGTGAAAGTATTTTCACAATTGGTTTCTCCATTGACAAACCTAACTAAGAAGGGGTTTTTCTGATGGTTTGAGGATGCACAAGTAGCATTAGAAAGAATGAAGAGGGTGATGACCACTTTCCCAATATTAGCACTCCCATACTTCACATAGCCTTTTGTCCTTGATAGGATCATTATTGATGTAGAGTCGACACTAGATAAATTTCAAGAGAAGAAATGTAAGAGAGAAAAAGAAGCTCTATCCAATCTATGATAAGGAGATGTTGGCCATCATGCATGCATTGGATAAGTTTAGACAATACCTGGTAGGAGGACGCTTTGTGGTTAGGATTGACCACAACATCTTGAGATATTTCTTGGATCAACAAAATCTAAACAAAAGGTGGTATAAAAGGGTGAGTAAGGTGCATGCATGCGATTTTTACATTGAGTATGTAAAGGGGAAGAAGAACATAGTTGTTGATGCCTTATCCAAGATATTTGTAGCCTTCTCCATGATAAATATCTCAACAAAATGGAAGTCCATTATTTATGTGGAATACTCCAATAATAACTTTGCCTATGAGATGAAGGAGGGAAGTATTTAGGATAAGAGGTACAGGGTAGTGGATGACATCATCTACTACAAATACATGATATATGTTGTCCCTAAGTCCAAGCTCAAGGATAAGATTTTGAGGGAAGTACATGGCGCACCACTGGCAGGGCATCAAGGGTATCTGAAGACCTATAGGTAGGTAAGGGAGATATTCTATTGGAAGGGTATCAAGGAGAATTTACTTTTTCACGTGAGAGAGTGCATGAATTACCAGTAGAGCAAGTCATATTTTACAAACCTTATGGGATTGCTTCAATCACTACCAATTTTGGAGCAGAAATGGGATAAAATTTTCGTGGACTTCATTATATGGTTTCCACAGGTATGGGGAAGAAAATGTATCTATGTAGTAGTGGAAAAATTAACTAAATATGTGCACTTCTTTACCATTCTATCCAAGTACAGTGCATCTCAGGGAGCAGATATGTTCTTCAAAGAGGTGTTTAGACTACATGGTCTTCTAAGGGACATAGTCAGTGACCACGATAACAAGGTTCTCAACACGTTTTGGCATGACATTTTTAGGTTCTTTGGGACATAGTTGACACCTAGTACTAGCTACCACCCTTAGACATATAGGAAGGTTGATATAGTAAACAATAGATTGAGGGGTACATGAGGAACTATGTGTTAGAGTAGCAACGAGAATGGACAAATTGGTTGCATCTATGGGAGCATTATTACAATACCACTCATCACATTTCCATCGGGATGAGACCAGTTAGGGACTTATATGGCTATGATGTCCGATCCTTTTTTGATCTAGATTTTGGGGAGAACAGATATCCCAATGCCAAATATTGGTTCCAAGAAAGCTAGGACATATTGAGAGTCCTGAAGGAGAATTTGCAAGACACTCAGAATCAGTAGAAAATTTATTCATATAGGCATAGGGTCGAATGCAACTTTGAGTTTGGGGACCTAGTCTTTATCAGGTTGAAACCTTACAGACAGTCATCATTAAAGAATAGTAGTGCAAAGAAGTTGAAGACTCATTTTTATGGACCCTACAAAGTAATTAGGAGAGTTGGGGAGGTAGACTATGAGTTGGAGATGCCAAAGGGTAGTATGATCCACAACACCTTCCATGTATCCTGCCTCAAGAAGGAATTGGGACAGTAAGTTATCACTTCGACAAATATTCCTCCACTAGATGAGGAAGGGTAGTTGGTCTTAGATCCCAATAGGATTGTTTATGTTAGGGAGCGGAGGTTGAAAAGTATATTCATTTGAGAGTAATTGTTCATATGGATAGGATTACCCATAGATGATGCTACTTGGGAAGAAGAGCAGATCTTACAACACCCCAATCTAGATTTTCTTGAGGATAAGAAATATTAGGAAGTCGGGACTGTAATTTCCCCTCCTAATTGATCATGATGGAGGATGACTTAATATCCTATACGACTCCCATAGGATATAATAAAAAAAAACAAGGGAGTCAAGGAGGTTTATTTGGTGTCACTAGGTTAAAATAATAACAAATCCTAAAGTGACATTAAATAAAAAAAAATAATTATATTTAAATGAAATTGGAGGGAAAATAAAGTGAGGGTTTGATTTGGTAAAAAAAGGGGGAAATATCTAGAAGGATCGAATGAAGGATAAATAGAGGGGTAACCAATCTCTTTGGTATTATGGTTTGATATCTTGTTTATCTTATCTTTGAGCCAAGTTTTCATGAGGGTTTGGAAAAAAAAATCCATTTCAGTTTAGTTGTAGTGGTACAATATCCACCCTAGCTAGACAAGGAGAAGGATCCATCTAATATCATCAGTTGAGTTCATTATGGAGTTTGGATCCATCCTAGAGATATTGTTGGCAATTTGTTGACTTATGTAGGGGATTTGTGTCATTTTCCAGAGGATTTCGATCATAGAGTCTATAGGTGTCGGGAGGGTTTCAAAGAAATAGTGAAAGGAGTCACCCCCATGGGTTGAACACAAGGTATCCCTCTAGGCCCCACATGTTTCCCATACTCATCCTTACAATCCCTCTATAGTTTGAGATTGCAAAACTAAATTGGGTGTGGGTGGTCATATTTTTGTAGTGATTAGGTCGAGACAACATCGATGAGGTTTGACAATCAGAATAGTATACATCCCAGCTTGAGGAGGTTTTGGCATAATCACCAAGTTTCTTGATTTGTTCTCTATTATAAGATATTATAGCTTCTTGCAACTAGAAGATTTGTTGTGTTCAAGAGGTTTTATGCAGTTGTTGTTACAACCATTAGTGATCTTTGTATTGTTGTGATTTGTGTTCTCAAACCATAATAAGATGCCATGGTTGTCTTCTCAATTATCTATGTAATAGATGCATGTGATATTTTTAACTATCTATGAGCCATATGTAAACTATTTGTAATAAATTTTGAGCATCTCTAATACAAAGTGTTTAAAAATATTTACACTAGGAAAAGCAATACTTGGACCAAAAACATATTATTTCTATTTGTGTACATTACAAAAATCAAGGCTTCATATTATTTGCACCACTCTTCTTCAATGAAGATTTTTTGTAAGGCTGCAACCCTAAAAATACTAAGTCACCAAACTCAAAGTTGCATTCTACCCTCTTCTTATTTGCATACACCTTCTATTGATTTTGAGTGACCTGCAAATTCTTCTTCAGGACTCTCAAGATGTCTTGGATTTGTTGCAACCATTATTTGGCCTTGTCATCTCTACTCTCCCCAAATGCCAGATCCAAAAAGGATGGGGAATCATATCCATACAATTCCTTGAATGGGCTCATCTTAATGGACATGTCATGACTGGTATTGTAAAAATGTTCCCTGAGAAGCAACCACTTTATCCATGCCCATTGTTTCCCTGACACATGGTTCCTTAGATACATATCAATCAATTTGTTTACTATATTGGTCTTCCCATATGTATTAGGGTGGTATCTAGTACCAGGTGTCAACTCTATCCCATATAACGTAAACAAATCCTGCCAAAACATGTTGATAAACCTTCTATCCCGATCACTAACTATGTTACTTGGAATACCATGTAATCTGAACACCTCTTTGAAGAAAAAATATGCTACCTGAGAAGCAAAGAAGTGTGAATATTTAGTTAAACTATCCACTACCACATAGATATAATCCCTTCCACGTACCTTTGGAAACCATATAATGAAGTCCATGGAAATGTTATCCCACTTCTGATCTGGAATCGAAAATGGCCAAGGCAGTCCCACGGGATGTGTAAATTCTAGTTTGATCTACTGACAATTCTGACACTCCCTCACATGATGAAGTACATCTTGCTTGAGGACCTTCCAGGAGAATCTCTCTCTCAATTGCTTATAGGTCTTCATATACCCCCAGTTCCCTCCTAATGGTGCATCATGTACTACCCTCAAAATTTTATCCTTGAGTTTCGACTCAGGGATAAGATAGATCCCATATTTGTAGTAGATTATGCCATACACTACCCTATACCTTTCATCCTAAATAATTCCCCCCATCAACTCACAATAGAAGGTATTATTGGAGTATTCCACCAAAATAATGGACTTCCATTCTATTGAGATATCTGTCATGGAGAAATATGAAGGTCTCTTAGATAAGGCATAAAAAAATATGTACTTATTCCCCTTTAAATACTCAATGTCAAAATCATACGCCTACACCTTACTCATCCATTTATGTTGCCTCTCATTCTGATCTTGATACTCCAAGAAATATCTCAAGTTGTTGTAGTCAGTCTTAACCATGAAGAACCCTCCTACCAAGAACTATATGAACTTGGCCAATGCATGCATGATTACCAACATCTCATTATCATAGATCAGATAGAGCTTCTCTTACTCTCTTATCTTTCTTCTCTTGAAATATATCAGGTGTTGGTTATGCATCAATATTGATCCTATCCCCTTATCGTATGCATCACTCTCTAGGTAAAAAGGTTGCATGAAATATGGGAGTGCTAATATTGGGAAAGTGATCATCAACCTCTTCATTATTTTGAATTCTACCTGTGCAACGTCGGACCATCAGAACGCGCATTTCTTGGTGAGGTATGTTAATGGTGCAACCAATTGTGAAAATTTGTTCAAAAATCACCTATAATAGATGCATATCTCAAATAATCATTGCATATATGTGAGTGATATGGGGGTGGGACAATATAATATTGTTTGGATATTCTCCTGATGCACCTTTACTCCCTCAACACTAATCATGTGCCCAAGATAGAGGATCTTTGTCAATCCAAGCTTGCACTTTTCTTCCTTGGAAAAAAGTGATTTCTCCTCCATAATGATGAGGATGTCTTCAACAAGTTTCGGATGTTCCTCCCACATCCTACTATAGATTATATTATCATCAAAGAAAACCGAGAAGAAATTCCTCAACTATTTGTTGAAGGTATGGTTCATGCACGACTGAAAGGTAGTTGGTGTGTTATTCAATATGATGAGAATGAATAGAAACTCATAGTTCCCATAGTGACATATGAATTTTTTTATTATGTATATCCTCTTATTTGACCTAAATCTGGTGGTATCCTGATCACAGATCAACCTTTGAGAAGTACATTTCCTCATGTATCTCATCTATCATCTCATCAATCCTAGGTATTAGGTATCAGTTTTTAATTGTCTTCTTATTTATTGCCCTATAGTCTATGTGAATCCTCATAGTTCCATCCTTCTTCTTCAGTAGTATAAATGAAGTGGAAACGATTCTAGAACTAGACCTGATATGTCCCTTCTCCAACAACTCATTTATGGCCTTCCCTATTTATTCCTTGAACCTCTTTAGATTCCTATAGGGTGTGGTGATCACAGGATTCGACCCCTCTTCTAAAGCAATGACATTCTCAAATCCTTTGTCAAGTGGTATCCATACTGGAAAAGGTTCAAACACTCTCTCATGCTTTCCAAGCAATGCCTAGATATATTAATGGTAATGTTGCATATCCTGTGATGGATTATCCATGATAATAAAGCATTATACTACACAAGCCATGTCCCTGTGTCTAAAAAGGGTCTCCATACATGTTGGTTAGACATGATCATGGAGGCACCTATTGGCATACCTCTTAGGATGACTTGTTTTTGACCCTTTTCCTTGAACTCCATCCTCATGTCCTAATAATTCAAGCAGATATCTCCCAATGAGTACAACCATTGAACTAGTCCTAGAACCACATGAGTATATGCTAAATTTACAACATAAAAGTCATTGGTCAACACATATTTTCCCAATTTTACTCCAATTCCCTAATCCTATGATTACATACCATGTTGTACCCATATGCTACTTCCACATTGAATCCCTTGAAGTCCTCCATGGGTATTTTTCTCCTGGTGACAAATGCAACATCAATAAAGTTGTGGGTGGCCCCACCATCAATCAATGTTGTAACCCTATACCCCTGCACAATTCCTATGACTATGAAGGTGTAATATTTAGGGACTTTTGAAAGTGTGGCAATGGTCACTCCCTTGGTGCTATCATGTAATGGCACCGTCTCTGTAGCATTGAGGTGTGATGGCTCACCGCTATCCTATCCAGTTCCCTCATCATCATTGTCATCCTCCTCATTGGAAACTACCTGAATATAATGGATTTTACCTTTTCCCATACATTGATGACCCAATTCACATGACTCCTTGCAACTATAGAAAAGACTATTTATCCTTACTTCTCTCTAAGTTTCTTCATCTAACCTGTCCTTACCTATCCATGTCTTTTGAGGAGGGTTTGATACCTGACCCTTCTATGGGATAATTGTTTTTCCCAATGTCTTCTTGAGGGATGTGTTTTCCATATACCATGGATGTGAAATATCTATCATTATAAGTGCCATCCTATGAAAATATGTGATGTATGCATCTAGTGTACCTGTATGTCTCAACTGTGCCAACTCCCTAAAGTGTTTCTAAGGGTCCTTCTTTTCAAACCTATCCATCAAAATTTAAGTAAAGCCTACATATGAAGTGATGTTGGTGTGCCCCAGTATCACCAACCCATGGTACCACCACTCATGGGCTTCTCCTTCCAAGTGTATGGTAGCATACTTAATCGCTTATGCCTCAATCAGGGTTAATTTTGAGGTAATTGTATAACTTCTTCACCCATCCTATGGCTATTCTCTTGGTACATCCATCGAAGGATGGGATAGTCAGCCTGACCACCTTGCGTATGAGGTCAAATTTTGGTTGATTGTGGACTGCTTTGTTCCACTCCCTTGGTTTGTTCCTCTACTTGAGGGTTTGGAAGTCTCGATATGATTATTTCTCCTAGATATATTCATATAACATCCCATACTCCCTGTGTGAGGATTTGACATCAAGCTCCTGATTTGGCTGCTCCTGTGCTCCGGTAGGTTTTCCTGCCAAGAATGTTGGTAATAGTGGTCTAGGAATCCTTAGAATCCCACTATGAGATAGGGTATGAATATTTATACTCTATTCATGTATCATATCACCTAAATGGGATGAAATAGGTCGTCCTTGACTTTCATCATTTGTATCCCCTCATTGGCCCACCAGTTGTGTGAAAACCTCAAGGGTTTGGTGTTGGAAGCCTGTTATTTCTTCTTGTCTTTGGGATGCCTCATTGTTTTTGCTTGACCATATCTTTTAATGATTGGATAATAACCCCATCATGGTTGTATCCCATGATTCTTCCTACTTCTTCTCCTTCTGACTCTATTTAGATGGATTCTATTTCTCTTTCTGGTGAATTTTGAATGGGATTCCCTCCACACCCTTTCCTCCTAGGAATCAACATAGTTACAGGCTGGAAGAATATCCAACATTGATACCACTATAATGCACCCAACTAGAAATAATATGTTTTTGATCCAAGTATTTCTTTTATTAGTGCAAATTTTGTCAAAGACGTTACATTAGAGCTACTGGAAATTTCTTATGAACAATTTTCATATGGATCATAGATAGTTAAACATATCACATGCATCTATTACAAATATAATTGAGAATATAGCCATGGAATCTTATTATGGTTTGATAACCCAAATCACAACAATACAAAGATAACTAATGGATGTAACAACATAAACCTTCCTGAATACAACAGATCTACTGGCTACAAACAACTACAATATATACTAATAGAGAACAAATAAAGAAACCTGGTGATGATGCCAAAACCTCCTCAAGTTTTTATGTATGCTATTTTGACTGTCAAAAATCACTAATGTTTTCTCGACCTACTTATGAATACTTAGTGCAACAATATGACTTCCCACACCCAATTTCAGTATAAGATCTCAAATTGTAGAGAGCCTTGCAGGACAAGGATGGACAATAATAGGCTAGGCCTCACAAGAAACCATGTGCTCAAACCATAGGAATGACTCATTTCATGGTTTCTCCAAAATCATCCTGGAAGTTGAGGACTCGATAATCGACCTTCTCCAAAAAATTTCGCAAATCCCCTACATAAGCTGATAAACCTCCGAACTCTCTCCAAGATGAAACTAAACTCCAATATGAACTCACGCGATGATCCTGGGTGGATCCTCCTCCTTGTCTAGCTAGGGTGGATATTACACCACTGAAACCCTCACTTTATTTTCCCTCCAATTACATTCTTTTAACCTAGTCACACCAAATAAACCTCCTTGTCTCCCTTATTCTTGTCAAGTATATCCTACGGGAGTCGTATAGGCTATTAAGTCATCCTCCATCATGACCAATTGGGAGAGGACATTACACAGTAGAAAGTGTTCTTTAAAAACAAAACTAATTGACATATTGACTTGCGAACAAAGATTAAGCGACTTATTACAATAGAAACAGGGCATCCTCATGCCGAGTGGCGAAGGAAGGGGAATGTTGGAAAATTGGTTTGGAAAGTTGGTTTTCATTGATGTCAAACCTTGGAGAGTGATCTTAGAGACTGATGTCGACCCTTAGAGATTGATGTCAACACTTGAAGAGGTCCATAGATGTTGGACAATTGATTGATATTTGTATGATCGAGATTAATGGTGAGTTAGTTGGGTACATTTGATGTCGTGTCCATGTAGCCTCGAAGGTATGTCTATGGGACCCTAAGTTGATTAAGGAATAATGACATGAAGGACAATGTAATTGTAGGTAAGACTATCATAGATATATAGTACTCTTCATGTTGTTTCCAGTGATATGTGGAACACCATGTGGGTCTTCACGGTTAGGAAGATATGGCCTTGTAAAGTTGGAAGTTGGAAGTCCCAAAGAGTGGTCAAGACGCCCCTAGTTGGTTAAAATTCTTGGTCAAAGGGTAAAGTGGTTGTAACAAGAAACCCCTAAAATATGGAAATAGGTTACCTAGCACAAGTATAAATACACATCTAAGAGTCTCCCATCTGTACACACACACACTTACAATTGACTATCTATCTTGTGAATGTTATGGTATAGTATTGTGATCTTTTGGCTAGTTTGTGATGGCATTTTTCTGAGGTTGCAAAGGTATGAAGTAGAGAAAGTGTCAGAGTTGCAGAAAACTGGTAACCCTAGTTTTCTTAGGTTATACATGGGATGAAAAAGGACAGGTTGTGTACATATGCGAGCTACAAAAGGAAAAGTCATGTACATCCATAACCTGCAGGAGGATAGGTCGTGGATCTAAGGAATGTTTTTGAAGAAGAATGGTTGGTTGAGCTACAACAAGGTTTGATGGTACAACATGGTTATTATAGTGTCTAAGATAGTATGCTTCAAGTCTTCATGAGTAAAGGTATGTATTTTATGTATCTGTTTGAGGCTTGTATCTTGGATGGTATGGAAAATTCTTAAGACATGTCTTGGAGGCCCTTCATGGTACATGATTGCATATGGTTGAGGTGATATTTTTATATGGTTGAGACACATTTCATGGTATATGGTATATGTTATATGGTACATGGTATGGTACAAGTGTTGATGTACATGGTTGATACATGGTATGGTACATGATTAGCACTTAGTATCAATGGTTGATGGTTGAAGCATATGGTACAGGTTGAGGTGCATGTTTGATGCATGGTTTGGTATAGGTTGAGGTTCATGGTTGATGCACGGTTTGGTACAGGTGTTGGTGCATGGATGATTCACTTTTTATGGTACATGTTGTGGTACATAGTTGATGCATGGTATGGCACATGATTGGTACATGGTATGGTGTTGATGTACATGGTTGTTGTGCATATGGTATGATACATGATATGTTATATTTTTTATGTGCATGGTTGTCACATGTTATGGTACATGGTTGATGGTAAATATTGTGGCACAGGTTGATGCATGGTGCATGGTACAGGTTGGTACTTGGTTGAGACACATATCTTGTGATGGTATGTTGGTGATCTTGGTACATGCTTGGTAGAGGCATGTGCTGGTGATG
>ML831405.1:0-21372 GCA_009831015.1 Picea engelmannii | reverse complement strand
TTGTTGGCCTGACCTTCATGGATCCCTAGTGTCTGATGGTAGCTTCTTTAGGTAGCAACCCGAGTAGCGTATTTCACAACTGGACAAGTAAAAATGGTAGCGCATTTAGGTAGCACCATTGTGTTGTGTATGTGTGCAAACCTTTGTTCTTTGTGAAATATTAGGTAGCACCTTTACGTAGTGCCACTGTGTTGCCTTTGTGTACAAGCTTATTCTCTGCCAGATATTAGGTAGCGCCTGTGGGTAGCGCCACTTATGCTGCGTCTATGTGCAGGTTTAGGTAGCATTGTCAAAAATGCAGCGCCTTCAATATTGAACGTGTGCAGAGCAATTGGTAGTCTTTCATAATGTCAAACCCATTGTACTTAGGTGTCTTGGCAATAAGCCAGGTAGTGCATTTTACCACTGAGGGAGTTAGGACTTAGCAAAAACTCAAAAATATGATAGTTAAACACTTAGAAGCATGTATAGATGGTAGAGGTAATATTTGAATATCAGTTAACCCTCCCAAAAAGGAACCATCCTAAAAAATGGGGCTTACCTTTCACCAGCTATTTTGTCACCTTGACACTTAACCTCACACTCTATCTAGTAGAAAGAGTCTCTTCATTTGGCACAACAAAATTCTTCTTCTTAGCAATGATAGGATTTTTTAGTGTGGTTGTGATCTCCTTAACTTCTAGTTTGTCATTCTCAATGGTAACTTCAACCAATACCTGTAAATTTCTTTGGGCTACCTCATCTTGAAAGTGTTGTAGATCTGCCTTTAGCTTCCTTTTCGGAGACTGAAATCCTTTGTTCTTCCTATAAAGATTCTTTAGTTGTCTATGAAGGGGTTGGGCCTTTCTTGCTGCAAACCTTTCCAAGTCAAGGGTGTGATTGTAGCCATCCATAAGCTCTGTCATCTTGGCCCTGTTAGACATGGCTTCCTTTTTCAATTGATCCACCTCCTTTATTGCATCCCTAAGTTGCATGATAAGTCTTTTGAAGATTTGACTGTTAAGAGGAGAAATGACATGCACAATCTCAATGGGATCTTTCTCAGTCTCTTCTTCCACCTGCATGGGAAGTGTCTTGTTTACCTCATCAAGTTTCTTGGTGGCTTTTCTTTTACCTTTCTTCCTATGCACAAGGGTTTCTTCTTTTCTTTCCACAAGATTTTCAAAGTATTTCACAGAGGTTTCATCTTTCCTCTCCAAAGGTATTTTAGTACCTTTACCCTTTCCTTTCTATACAGGGGCTTCTTGTTTCTCATCCACAGGATTTTCAATGCCTTTACCCTTCTTCTTTTGAATAGGGTTTTCTGGTAATGACTACTCTTTGAAAACCTCCATAGGAATTGATGACCTTGTGAAATGTCTTTTACCCTTGATTTTGACTGCTGGAGGAGAAGAGGGGAAGAGTAGCTTCTTCCCTTTCTTGGATGTAGCTTTAGTAGAAGAAGCAACCTCTTCTAACCCTGGTGAAGGAGGTGGTGAAAAATCTCTTTGTGGGGAAGGACAAGCTTCCTCCTCAGCTCCTGTGACCTGATTGCTGACCTATGAAACTTGAACAGGGGCTCTTCCCTTTCTCTTCCTACTGGTCCCTACTTTAATAACACTGGTGGGTGACAAAGGACTTGAATTCTATGATTGAGGAGTTGATGCTAAATCCAACTTGAAATGAGAAGTAACCACAAAATGCTCCCATGAAATCTCTTTCTTACCCAATTCCTCAGAGACTAGAATTTTGATCAATCCAGAGTGGAAAAGGATAGAATCCACATCCTTAGATTTGGATTGAATCATATCTGACATCTTACCTATGCTCCTCAACAAGTAATAGGGAATATTCATCTCAAATTTACCAGTAAAATGTAGCAAAAGTCTTATTTGGTACTTGTACAATTTGTTAAATCTCCCTTCACATGTAAAATATCTCTGGATGATCTTCAAAATTATGTCAAATTGTTTAATCAATTGACCCCTTGTCACACTTTTAGATAAATCACTGGCTTGATGTTCAGGTTTAAAGAGATATTTAGCATAGGATGAACTCAAAGACATGGCTTTGAACCATTTTTCACCTGTAATGGAGATTCCTATTGCAGTTGAGATAGAGGCTTTAGTCACCTCAAATTCCAAATCCCCAACCTTGGTTCTCCTGCCATCAAAGTGTGATGCAAACTATTTTGTTATGTCTGGATGGTCTCTTTGCATGTTCTGACAGAAAGAGAGGCATCCTACTCTTTGAAAGACCTCCCTTGCCATGGGTTCTATATCAAAAAGATGCATGTCCACAGGTTTTGTCCTAACCACCTTACCACCTTTGTGTGTCTTCCTCGATTAAGGAGTCTCCATGTCTTATAATGAGAGAGTTTAAAGGCTTATAAGATATTAATAACCAGGATGACTTTAAATCGGGCTTCAAATGTACAAGGCTGGCCCTTTTAAATAGACTAGTGTTGGTAAGCCAAGTTTTGACTGTGGGAATGACACCCTTAGATTTGTACAGGCAATGAAGGTTTAAACAATGAGGGGGGTACTCCTGTAACTTGCCTTTTGAAACTGGGAAAACATGCTTAACTCTCAATATGAAAGGAAGCAGGGGAGGAGAAGAGGGTTTAAGCAACGTGTTGGCCCTTGGTTATGGAAGGAAGTGAAGATCAAGGAAGAAAATGTCAAATGCGAACTGCGCAGGAGACACAGTGATTGTCACTGGGTCGAAGTAAGCAAAAGAGTAGAAAAGCCAGAGCGAAGTACAGAAAAGAAAGTTGTTGGATGAGGATATTGAGGATGACAGATCAACAAGGAATATGGATCGAGGACAACTCAACAAGCAGAGAAATCCACCATTGGATGATTTGGAGCACCACGCAAGAAGGGAGGAAAGACAGGCTGGCGAAGCCCTGAAAAGGCAGTTCAAGTTGACCTAGGGTTTTAAACACCTAGGGTTTTGGGTAATTAGGTTTTTGACACCTAGGTTTCGACCTAAGTCTGTCGATGAGGGAATATAATGTATAAATAGAGGTCAAGAGGACCTAGGTTGGGGTGGTACTAGAGTGGGATATTGATATTGATTGTTGTTGATTGGGATATTATTGTATTGTGAGAGAGAGGAGTGCTGAGAGTGAGAGACTTCTGGTATTGTAAGATCTTCAGCTGGGTGCAAAGATCAAGTCCTACAGCTGGGTGCATAGGAAGGTGAGAGAAAGAGAGAATAAGAGAGAATATCTGTTGACTAAGAGAACATATCAAAACTGTAAGTTTTATCTTAATATATCATAAGCACAGTTCTATGGACGTGTCCCTAGAGAGAGGGTGAACCATGTATATTTTTTGTCGTATGTGTGAGTGATGCCTAGTTCTCTGTCATTATTATACTGTTATTTGCATTATTGTGTTAGATCATATTTATAGCTGTGCAGAGTAAATCTAGTTGATAAGAGATATATGAATATTGCACTACTATTGTTTTAGTTCCACTTGATAGTCCCCTGGTTGTAGACATCTCTGTCTTGCAACCCCCCTCTTAGCTGCTTCCGGTGAGCCTACATCTGCTTCGCAGGTGTTGCCAAAATGGCCAGTAGCTAGGGCTTGTTGGTGTGCTCTTGGAGTGAACCCTGGTTCTGCCCCTATGCCAACAAATGGTTACGTTGTCGGGACATGAATCTTTCTAAGGGAATGTCAAGGTGGTTCCCATAGAAGACAGAGATTCAAAAGTGGATAGAATATCAAGAGAGGGACTTCGCTCAAGCCTAGAACAAGAACCCTAAACTGAGTATTGAAGATTGGCTACAAAGATACATCTTCACCGACATTCACGAGATCTTCTTTGGAGGAATCCACCAGGAGTTGTTTGAATGGTTGGCTAGGTTAGTCGATACCCAGTTTGAGATCAGATTTAGACCTCCTGTGGTTTGGACACCATCACTGATCTAGAAGGTCAAGAGGATTGACAACGCTATATCCAGAGAAGTAGATCATTGGTTTGATAGTACCATTGGAGGGTATATCACCGAATTTTCTTTTGATAGGGTAGAATCATATAGCCAAGCTGTGAGATATTTTTTCAAAGGACCCAGAGGAAAAATTTTGCACTTTTTGAAGCTAAGAATCAAGATGTTGTTGCATGAAAAGAATGTCTTAAAGATACAGTAGATTAGCTGGACCTGAAAAGGCTAATGTTCAAAAATTCATACAGTGACAGTGACACAGAAGCTGGACATATGCGTAGTGGAAAAGTATTCAGAGGGGTTCACCTTGAGAACCTGTTTAAGCAAAGCTATGGAGAATAAGGTTTCTACAGTGGAGAAGAGGTAGATCTAACCAACGAAGAAAAATTAGAACCCACCAGAATAGAAGAAGGGGAAGCTAAAGAACTTCGTCAAAGCAATCCAGAAACCTCAGGAACTGTGCAGACTATCGAAGTAAGTAATATTACCCCTCCTATTGTTTCAATAGCACCAAGTAGCCAGAATAGCTAGAACCACCAGAGTATTCAGAGTGTTGTTACTAGCAACTCAGCCTATACTCATACAGGAATCCTAGGGAACTCTATGGAAAATGAGATGAGGCTCCCTATATTCATGGGAGATGGATTTGAGGATCTCGATCAACACTGGTTCCTGTGTGAGGCCATGTGGAATATTAAAAGTATCACTGATGAAGCCATCAAGAGAACCCAGTTCAGCACTGCACTAAGGGACCTCGCGCTGAGATGGTACATGAAACGTGTCCAAGGAATGGCTCAGCCTAGGACACTAAACAAGATCAAGAATGCACTAATTGTAGAATTTAAGAAACCTAAGTCGGAGTCACAATGTATTACAGAGCTAAAAGATATCAAACAAAAGGTAGTAGAACCTGTGTGGGAATTCGACCAGAGATTCAAGACCCTAACAAGTTGATTAACTTTTTAGATCCCCAACGAACAAAACAAAGAATGATTCATCACGACGTTGTTACCACACATCAGAGTCCCTATGATGCAATAGAATATTTCATCGTAGGCAGAATCTTTGGAGATCTCCATGAATCTTGAGTCAACACCTATGGGAGAATCTAGCTCAGGCATGAGCCAGATCTTCAGCCAGCTGACTAGTTTGTCTCTGTAGGTCAAGGATATGAAGAAGGACAAGGCGAAGGACAAAATAGAATATGTCTGGTGTGTAAGATGTAGATCCAAAGGTCATGATAAGGACCAATGTCCCCTATTTCATGAGTATTTGGCCTCAGGAGCGCCAAGCCCCTTGAAGCAAGTTAACCTTCCCTAGTACGATGTATGCAGAAATAGACATCGCCCAGGTGAGTGATATTACATGCAGAAGTATGTTCAAACACCCACAAACTTGTATTTCACATTATGTAAATCAGTGGGGCATGATGATCAATATTTTAGATATTACGATCTCATGCATGAGAGGTCGAGGGACATATACAATATTCAAGGCGAACTACAGCAAGAAGGAAACACTCCACAGTACAAATATCCAGTGAGAGGAAACTTCAATCCTTGCGGTGGATACGGAGGATGAGGATGAAGAGGAGGTCTGGGTTGAGGCTGAGGAAAAATAATCTGTTATAACTATGCACAGCTAGGACACTTGGCAAGGGATTGTCAGAATCCTTGCACAACCTGTAGTTATTGTAACTCTTTCGAGCATGTCATAGAAGAATGCCCTATGCTTCTGGCTAAGCTTCATGAAAGATGAGGACCCCAGAAGAACCCACAAGTGCAACTAATATATGTTTAACCACACAGAACAAACCCTAGAGTCACTATTATTACTAGAGGAGGCGTTGCTATAGGAGAAGATAGAACAATCCAAAGAAAGATCGCAGAAGAGTCAAGTATCAGGAAAGTTGTGGAGAAGACTCAGGCTTTTGATGCAAGGAAAGAAAGAAAAATATTCGAGGAAGCAAGATAGGAGTTCAAGGGGGACCAAGGATCCTCATCTAAAATGAAACCAGAAATAAAAGAGTATGGAATGCCTTGGGCATTTGATCAATCGACTTCAACGAAAGAAGGAAAAGAGGTAAGTAAACTCATCGAATTTTTGTATGCTTGTCTTAAGTTAATTCGGGATGAGAATGTTGTGCAAGAGTTATAGAACCTAATCAGGCAATGTGATCTAGGAAAGGTAGACCCCTTACTGAATAGGGAAGTACACCAAATTGGTAAGAAGAGAAGGACAAACAAAGAATTACATTTGAATGCTCAAATAAGAGAGTATGATATAGACTATGTGGTCCTCGACTTAGGGTCGGAGGGCAATGTCATGACGAAGAAAACTGGGGCACTAATGGGAAAACCGAAGTTGATATATTCCCCTATCAGGCTTAGAATGGCTAATCAACAAGATGTCAACCCATTTGGATGATTGGAACATGCCCTTGTGGACATCGACAGAGTTAGGACCTTTGCGGATTTTGAGGTAATTGAAATTGTTGATGATAGTTTCCCTTACCCTGCATTGCTAGGAATTGATTGGGCCTTCGACAATTCTACTATTGTTGATTTAAAGAAAAGATGCATGACATTTGAAAGATATGTCCTTAGGGTCATTGCACCCTTAGATCCAGATGAGGGTCCACGATATACAGATCCCATCAAAGAAGAAGACCATGCATATGAGTTGGAAAACATATATAAACTAACAATCAGACATCAAGATTATATCAACCCTACTACCGATGGAAATCTAAGTTGGCGAAGTGACAATGCATCTTCATCAGATTCAGAAGAAGCACTAGAGAACTGGTAGAACCAGATGTATGAAGTATCCATAAGGAGATGTGCTCGACTGACCAGAGAAGTTCGTTGGATTGGTACAACAATAAGTAACTTGCCTACCTTTGATGGTTTGAACCCTCTAGAATCCTTCCTCTCAGATTTTGAAACAAGTGTACCAGCACAACAGAGGTTGTTGGCTATGGATGAGGCCCTAAAAGCTACACCAACAATATGGTGGGGGATGCACAAAAGCAATATTATAGACTAGACACAATGTCTAACCTTGATGACAGCGCAATTCTCAGCATAAGTAGGAAGCTGCGAAGTGAGGTACACAAGTCGAAGCTGCCCAAAGGATCATGTGCAAAGCTGTGAAGAATCCTGGAAAGACATTCCTTGAGAACAATGGGTACAGAGCTTCATTAACACACTAAACACGACCCCTATTAACTGGTACCTTCAAGCAGAGCTGTGCCTCATCACTGCAGATTGGGAAGGTATGCTTCAGAATTTTGTAACCACCGTTTTGTTTGAAAGTGAATTTCCCTCAATAGATCAAGCACTAGATATTGTAAGGAAGAAAGTGTTTAAGGAGGTATCTAGCCTCCCTTTAGAGAAATAAGAGGACGAATGGATTGCGCCATTCCATAAACTACAAGGATGTTACAACATTAATGCCGACACAGATGACGACTCGAGGAAGGTAAACATTGCTGAGATGGAAGGCCACAGGGATGTGGAAGGACCAGGAGTTGAGTTTCCATTCATTGGATGAACGATCAAGATAAATAAATTCAATATTGAGACAGAGGAGACACCAAATCTTGCCAATGTTGGAGATTACTGGGATGCTACTACCATTGACAAAATTACATAATTATTGCATGAGTATCAGGACTTGTTTCCGACCAAGTTCACTGATATGAAGGGTATCAAAGGACCTATAGGAGAGATGAGAATACCTTTGAAACTAGATACGAAGCCAATCAAGCAAATACCCTACAGATTGAACCCGAAATATAAGGAAAAAGTGAAGATTGAGCTGGAGAGAATGTTAGAAGCAGAGATTATTGAAACTATCGAAGAATTAGAGTGGATCAGCCCTATGGTAGTACAAGACAAGAAGACATGCGAGATCAGGATCTGCGTAGATCTCAGGAAACTGAATGATGCTTGTTTTCATTATCCTTTCCCTACACCATTCACAGACGAAGTGTTGGATAACTTGGGAGGCCAAAAAGTATTTTCTTTTACAGACGGATTTTCAGGATACCATCAGATCCAGATTGCCAAGGAGGATCGTCACAAGACCACATTTTCCATAGAATGGGGATCCTACCAATACAAAGTGATTCTATTTGGACTGAAGAATGCCCTAGCCATCTTATCCAAGGTGGTGGTCAAAGAGTTCAAATAATTTTTGCATAAGTTTTTAGAATCCTATTTTGATGACTGGACTGTTTTTAGTTTGCAAAAAAATCATATTGAATGTCTAATACTAATGTTGGACAAATGAAGGCAGTGTCAAATTGCTTTAAATTTGAAGAACTACATCTTCTTCTCACCATTTGGAGTATTATTAGGACATATTGTATGCAAGCAAGGATTGTTGGTGGATCCATCAAAAATTGCAATTATAGTCGACTTACCACCTCCTACTTCAGTCAAACAACTGCACACTGTGCTAGAACACACTGGCTATTACAGGAAATTTATCAAAGGATATGCTCAGATTACTGCGCCAATGGAGAATTTATTAAAGAAAGACTGTCAGTTTGGTTGGACAGACAAATTCCAGTAGAGCTTTGACACACTGAAACAAAAGATGGTGATTGTGCCCATTCTAGTCTTTCCCGACTGGAGCAGAGAATTTCACGTGCATGTGGATGCGTCTTGTATTGCATTAGGATCAGTAATGGCACAACCTGGAGAAGGGTAGATCGACCATCCATTATCATTTTCCAGCAGAAAGCTATCTACATCAAAAATCAATTACACTACTACAGAGAGAGAAGGATTAGCCATGGTGTACGCATTGCAATTTTTTTTCCATTACTTACTAGGAGGACACTTTAAAATGTTTATTGATCACTCTGCGCTGAAGTACCTAGTCAACAAGCTAGTGTTGGGGGCGAGAATATGCAGATGGATTCTCCTATTTCAAGAATATGATTTTGAGATCATAGCTAAGCCAGGAAGAATGAACAAAGGACCCGACCACTTATCAAGGTTGGAACATGGCGAAGAACCCACTAGTCTGGAGGATACACTACCAGATGCACAGTTGCTCTCCATTAGGAATATGGATGACCACTTTGCAGACATAGTCCAGTTCCTGTCAACAGGAATGGCTCCAAGTGAGTATACAATTTCCCAGAAGAAACAACTAGTGGTGCGCGCTACAGACTTTTCACTGATAGTTGGTCAGCTATATAAGATGGGACTTGATGAGATACTAAGAAGATGTGTGATGGAGGTAGAGCACCCATTGATCCTTGTAGAATCTCATGAAGGCATTGAAGGAGGACATTACGCAGGGAAGCAACTGTGCAGAAGGTTCTGTGAGATGGCCTTTGGTGGCCTACGTTACACAGAGATGCCAAAGAGTATACTAGAGCCTGTGATGTATGCCAGAGAGTTGGAAAACCATCCTGAAGAGATGAAATGCCATTAGCACCGTAGATGACCCTACAAGCATTTGAAAAGTGGGCCATTGACTTCGTGGGACCTATAAACCCACCAGGAAAGCGCACAAGAGCAAGGTACATTATCACTGCGACATAATACCTGACTAGATGGGTCAAATCAAGAGAAGTGAAGGACTATAGTGCAACTACAACTGCACTATTTATATTTGATGACATAATAACCAAGTTTGGATGCCCTAAGGCCCTTATGAGTGATAAATGTACACACTTCATCAATAAGACAATTTAATCCCTGGCGAAAGAATTTGCAGTTCACCATCAGAATAGTACACCTTACCATCCACAAGCAAATGGAACAGTCGAAGCATTCAACAATATCTTGGAGATAGCATTGACAAAGATTTGTAGTGTGAATAGGGATGACTGGGATTTAAGAGTACCAGTCATACTCTGGGATTATAGAACCACTTGCAAGAAATTAACAATGCAGACCCTTTCAAGTTGGTTTATGGTCTCGAAATTGTTGTCCCGATGGAGTACTTGGTACCAAGCTTAAGAATTGTTGCATTTACAGACATGGATGATATTGGCACTGTTCGTGAGAGGCTTTCCCAGCTGATTGAACTAGAAGAAGATAGATTTATTGCAAGATTCCATTAGCAGGTACATAATGAAAGAGAGAAGGCCTGTCATGACAGACACATCAAGAAGAAGGCATTTAAGCAAGGTGATTTAGTACTGGTATACAACAGTAAATTTATAAGACATCCAGGGAAGTTCAGAATGCATTGGCTTGGACCATATGAGATCGCCTACGTTACGGAAGGAGGAGCTACGTAGCTGAAGACATTGCATGAAGAGTGGAAAGAAGGATTAGTAAATGGGAGTCAGCTAAAGTTGTATTATGACAACCAGTTTCCTCACATCTCTTAGTAAAAGCAAGGAGAAAAGGGTCTAGGTACCAGGTGCAGTTGAAACTGGGTACTAGACACAGAAAAGACAGTCTACACAAGGAGGGGAAGGAGGCATAAAACATAAAGCAATGACTGCACTACACAGTCCAAAGTCGAAGTAAAACAAGAGGATCAGATCTGAAGTTCCTTGGGATGAGTCACAGGTGAGTGTTGGGGGCTTGTTGGCCATTGGTTATGGAAGGAAATGAAGATCGAGGAAGGAAAGGTCAAACACGAACTGCACGGGAGACATAGTGACTGTCACTGGGTCGAAGTAAGAAAAAGAGCAGAAAATCCATAGCGAAGTACAAAAAAACAATCCATTGGATGAGGAGATCGAGGATGACAGATCAAAAAGGAAGATGGATCGAGGACAACTCAACAAGAAGAGAAATCCACCATTGGATGCTTTGGAGTACCATGCGAGAAGGGAGGAAAGACAGGCTAGAGAAGCCCTGAAAAGGCGGGTCATGTTAACCTAGGGTTTTAGACACTTAGGGTTTTGGGTAATTAGGGTTTTGACACCTAGGTTTCGACCTAAGGTTGTCGATGAGGGACTATAATGTATAAATAGAGGTCGAGAGGACCTAGGTCGGGGCAGTACTAGAGTGGGATATTGATATTGATTATTGTTGATTGGGAGATTATTGTATTGTGAGAGAGAGGAGTGTTGAGAGTGAGAGCCTTATGGAATTGTAAGATCTTCAGCTAGGTGTGAAGATCAAGTCGTGTAGTTGGGTGTGCAAGAAGGTGAGAGACAAAGAGAAGAAGAGAGAAGATCTGCTGACTAAGAGTGAAGATCAGAACTATAGCTTTATCTTAATATATCATAAGAACAGTTATGTGAACATAGCCCTAGAGAGAGGGTGAACCACACATATTTTGTGTCGTATGTGTGAGTGATGCTTGGATATTTGTCATTGTTATACTGTTATTTGCATTATTGTGTTAGATCATATTTATAGCTGCAGAGATTAAATCTAGATGATAAGAGATATATGAATGTTGCACTATTGTTGTTTTAGTTCCACTTGATATTCCCCTAGTTGTATACATCTTTGTCCTGAAACCCCCCTCTCAGTTGCTTCGGGTGAGACCACATCTGCTTTGCAGGTGTTGCCGAAAGGGCCAGTATCTAGGGCTTGTTGGTGTGCTCTTGGAGTGAATCATGGGTCTGCCCCTATGCCAACACAACACCTCTGGGTAGCGCAACGCATACGCAGAGGATAGGTTGTTTAAGACCTTGCAATTTCAATGGCTAAGGAAGACAACAGTAATCAGACCTAGATACAGGCAATGAATTTTATAGGCCTGAACAAGATAGAAGACAAGGCTATCATGCAAAGACAAGTCCCTTACAACTTTGCAAGCTCAGAAAACCAAAACCCGAGCGTAAATTTCTTGTGAAAATTAAGATGTAGAGGAGGAAACATGAGATACCTATGGAGTAGACACCTATTGGAATATTTAGTGAAATCTTACGATGAAATTGTGAAAATTTCGGCCCTCAAATCTTCTTCAGCCTCAAATTTGGTTGTCTTGTTGTCGACTGATCAGAACTTGTGAATTTGTGCAGTACATCACTGTTGAGTTTTTCAAAATTAGAAACCATTACCAGGGATCGTAAATGTAAGATCTTGAAGGCATCCTTTAACTGACTTCTGGCACTGAAAACAAGGAACATTACATTAGTCATGGCAATCATGACTCGTGGTGGAAGTATGATGAATGGGAAAGGCGCTACAAAACTGCCTGATGAGTGGGCAATGCTCCAATTCAAAAAATGATTGGACAGGTAAGAAAGGACCATGAGGAATTCCTACGAGGTCATGAGTGAGGAGAAAGGTGTGTCACATCAGTCTATTCATGGGAGGGATCGACCTAGGGACAAGTCATGAAGGGGACCAAAAAACAAGTCATGAGCTAAAATGGTTCTAAGATCAAAAATCAATTTGAGGATCAAACTAGAGCTATGACTCAAAAATTTAATCATCTAAGGGGTCCTACCAAGAATAAAATTTAAAGGGATGAAACTTTAAAAAATTTAAAATCTAAGGATTTAAAAAAGGATTAAAACAAACTAAAAGACCCAAGGCAATTTAGTGTGATAATAGGGCTGGTGGTAGTTTTTGGCAGAGTGGAAAGTGACATGGGGCTGGATGAGATAATGGTATAACCAATACCATAAACCACTGTCGCATGGGGGAGAAGAAGCTTTGGATTCCATACCTTTACCATGTGACACCACTCAAATCATGTCATGTAGCATGGAGAAACCTCTTTCACGGCCCAAGGGGGATTTTAAACCTTGGGAACATTTCATATGCGACATGATCTCTCTATATTCGATCTCGCCAAATATAAATCATTGGATTCATAGAATGGACAAGTTGGTTGCATGCTAAGGAAATGGTCTAGGATGGGACCAACCCATCCACATAACCTATGTATGGGAACCAGGTGGATGTTTACAATGAAGAGGAGATCCACTAGTTACATGTGCCACTATGGTGGTGCCATGTGACATCCGATATGGATGGGTCCCATGTTTAATTATATTTTATTATTTTGGGATTTAAAGGTAAAAGGAGGATGACAGGAGGATGATGATGTAGGATAGGTGATCAAAGAGGTGACATGGAATCCTCTCAGGGTGCCATGTGGACTAGAGGTTCCACATCAACAACCATGTGAGCAGATTGAGATGATTAATTCTAGACCCATTTCCATATTTCAACCATAACGAGAATCCATTAAGTTTGATTGAGATGAAACTTCTGAGTTTTGGCCACAATACTGAGGGATACAAAAGTGTCATTTCTAGTGGGAAAACCCCCCCTTTATCTACACCAGGGTTCAGAATGTAGGAAGATCGATTAACCGTATAAAAGTCAATTAATTTTCTAAACTACCCCAAACATACCAAAGCTCATATGAAGAAAGCAAGGAAAAGGAGATCAGGTAACTATACCTCTAATCCCATGTCTGGTGATGACCTTCTCGGGCTTGGACATTCCGCTGACTGCACGTCTCCTCCCAGGGTTGACCTACATCCAAATATTGACAAACTGAGAACGAAAAACATTCTATTCCATATACAAGTTAGGGTTAGATGTTAGAATGCCAAGCATAAACCAGTAAAAGTATTTGAAACACCATCATTTGGGACATGAAAATGTAATTCTTTTATTAATAACACAATGATTATAACTTTACAATCAAAGTTGGCTACCATATGCGAACTTGGTCTGGGCCCTCTTCACCAAGCTCCAAGTGCACCTTTGTATGAACTTCTCCTCTCAACCTTATGATCTCTTCTTGGGAAGGGAATGGGTTCTGATTGAGGAAGAAGGGGCTAATGAGGGAATGTTGAGGAAATTCTCACAAAAAGGTTGCAATAACTTGGGCAAGGAGGGGAAGTGAAATCAGGTAGAGTTTCACTATTATTATGTCTAGATGTGAAATGCGACCCCAACACCTCCTTTTATATGCCAAAAAGGATGGTTATTCGGTTGGGTGACGGGATGTAGCCGGTGGATTAGTTGGGAAACCTCCAATAGCCAATCAATTTCAACGAATTCCTTGCAATTTTTTATTTTTTTGAAACTTTTGCAAGTATACGTGGGTCGTAATGGTGCAACATGTGTATGTACGCAAGTTGTAGTGGTGCAACAATCATATGTACGCAGGAAGTAATGGTTCAGGGTGCGTACATCTTCAAAAATTTGGTTTTTTAAGAAGAGAAAATCAACAGTGCTTTGGAAAAAAATGCAAGTAAGAGAGCCAAGGCCATGTATGCATGTGTAGATAAATTTAGGGTTATAACAGATTCCCCCTAATGTGTGAGGTCAGAAGAGCATATGATGGCTGAAATACATTACAAAATCTTCACCAATGTACGAATTCGAGTGAGCCCGGGACCATAGTTCGAAAGGTGCCATCTACAAAACAACAATTGGCTCTTCGAGGTGGGCATACCCATGCTCAGAATGAAATAAATAATGGGTTCCAATCAAATACACTACAGATCCATGTCATATAACTATATAAATTGTAGCCACGAGTAATACACAATGGATCTACATCTTGAAATCAATCGAAAACATACAAGTAGAGTATCCATCTTCATAAAGCTAGTCACGCTCGATGGTTGGAGATGATGCCTTCATAGATCGAGAAACAACTTCAAGATATTGAAAAATCAGGTAGGAGTACAATGTGAATGTATGGCTTCACTACCCAGAGGTCTTTGATGGCTCATCGGGAAAATACATGAGGATCTCGATGATCAGGCAGAGAACTTCGTCAATTTTTAATTAGGACTTAACTGGACTCTCAGGATGGTCGAATCATGAGGTCAAGAGACAAACTACAAAAAGGCCGACTCTGGTTGGGTGAAACTTCCCTTGGAAAAAAGAACAAAATATGATCAGATTCAAGCATCATGACATTGACATAAGTTCACAATGCAGGAGGCAACACAAACTCTCCATGTGTTTGGAAGAGGAACCAAACGGAGGAGGACACAACTCTATGTAGCGAGAAAAACTTCCTAAGGTCATACTATATCCCAATGCTTGACGAACAAATGAAAGGATGTTCTTTTTTCAAGGATGACTCATTGTGTTGCTAAAAAATAATGCATATTTCGCGTCCCCTCTTTTTTTTTTTTTTGGGTCTTTTTCAATTTTTAAAGAGCTTGAAAAAGAATAAAAGAATGCTACGTTAAAAAGGATGAACGAGTGTCACAAGCAAGCATACTAGTTCCAAGCGCAAGGAACACACTAATGGTCAGAGCAAGGAGACATGTGTGGGAAAAGGACACTCGGGGAAAAATCCTCCATGGGTCAAGGTGTCAAGTCGCAAAGGCAAAGTGCTACAAGGCTTGGACATAAGGCATTCTTCAAAGGTTCGGTTGAGAGCAACATGGATCCAAAATTAGGCCAAAGATGCAGAGATGCAAGTGACAGTAGAAAGACACAATGAAACCCCATTCTATGTAATTTTAATGAGCCCAGAGAAGGTAAGCTCAGTAGTTTTTTCACATTTAGAGTGTCTGAAAAAACGTAAAAAAAGACTTCAAGGAGTGCCTTTTTTGGAGACAGTATAGTCGGTTCGAAAAAGGGGTAAACTGGCACCGAAAAGACGTCTATTAAAAACCATTTTAACGAGTGTGACAAAGACAAGATCACTCGACAATATTTTTAATTTTAAGGAGTCTAAAAAGATCTTAACTATGGACTCACTTCCTTTTTCTGATTTTAGTCTCCTTAGCTCGAAAAATTATAAAATTCATTGAGGAAAACTCTAACGACGAGACGAATCTCCCAAGGCGTACCTTTTTCCTCCATAATCTACCAGTCGAAAAAAGGGGTAAACTCATTCTAGTAGATTTTCTTATGGACCAATTTAATGAGTGTGAAGGAACAAGGTCACTCAATGATCTTTAAAATTTTAGGGAGTCTGAAAAGAGCTTAACTATGGACTCTGTGGGGGTTCATTTTTTGTAAGTAATCTCTGAGGCCCAAAAAAGGTGATAAACCAAAACCAAGGAGAATGTTCCTTTTTCGTAAATTTAGTCCCTTGGGCCCAAAAAAGGGTTAAACTTATACCTGAGAATACTCTTATAGCGAACCGAAGTCCCTAGAGCATACCTTTGTTCGTACAATTGACCATCCAGATCGAAAAAGGGGTAAATTATCATCAGATAGATGTGCCTTCAAATTTGAGTCTGGTGAGCGTGAAGGGAAACAAGATCGCTTGACAATATTTTCATGTTTAGAGAGTCTGAAAAGGGATTAAAGAAGACTCCAGAAGGTTACTTTTCTCAGTTAATCCAGACAAGATCGAAAAGAATAAATGAAGTCTCGTCGGATGTTTCTTTCAGATTTCAAGGCGAGCTTGAAAGAAAACAAAGCGTGATCATTTTGGGAGTCCTAAGGTTCAAGCCAAGAATGATGGTGCATTAGACGAATGAGGCTCAATCTCGTAGACAAGACTAAAATGGACTCATGAGCCTATAGTCATTTAAAGACAACATGGACCTGAAAATGAAACAAGGATCTACCTAGGGAATCCATGTAAAGGTAGGCTCTACCACCTAATCACAACACTTCTAAAGAAGTGATGAAGGTTTTGTGTCACACCTCGGTGGGATCAATCCTATGGCAAAGTGGAAAAGACAACGAGATGCAGAAAGTGGAGTTGAAATCCTAACTTATATGCAAAAAGTTGCAAAAATGACTTTTTACCAAAGGAACTTGAAAGTGACCCATCTCCCAAAAAGTCACCAAACCAAAAGAAAAGTGTGTCATAACATCCAATAAGAAACTTAGGAATGGGATTAAGTGATTTCCAAGCCAGGAAAAATGACATAGGGGGTCAAAAAAGTGGCAAAAAGGGCCAAAAAAGTCTATACATAGAAGCTGGCATCTCAGTTTCACCATTACAATTTGGAAATCGACCAAAAAGTGAAAAAAACCCTTTGTTAAAGAAGTTGATTCTAGGATCTTCAGTGGATGAAAGGAACTTTTGCTTGAACCAAGTAGGTAGAAAATCATCCCTCTTTCATTTCCATTCCTTCTTTATGCATTTATTTTTGTTTCTGGGGGCGGGGGGGGCATGTTCTCCTAAAAAGAGCAGCCCTGCATGTACGTGGGTTTTCCAAGGATATCCCATGCATGTACATAGGAAAATAACACTCTGCCTGCATACATACACGACTGTGGACAAAACAACGCGCGTACACCATAAAAAGCTTGGAATTTGTTTTAAAATGAAAGAGCTAAGTCCCTTTTATTTGCGATGGAATAAGATGTATGTCCATTGGAGGGAGAGGAAACACGAGGAAATTGATATACTGGTTTATGAGGACCCTGCTACCATTTCCACATTGAAATAATGTGGGATATGGAAGTTCTTCTGGTGTCCATTTATGAGGGCACAACCCAGGCTATTGAATGCCCTGGTTGACTACTGACATCTAGGTGCAGAGGCATTCATGATAGAGGGACAATCATTAAATCCATTGAATGAGGACATTTACTTCTTGACTGGCCTCTCAGAGAGAGGGGAACCAATGAATATGCAGACATTTCCCTCTGGGCCTTTTAACATTGAGGACTACATCAGGATGTATTGTGAGGCCGACACTGAGAACGTAGGTTCTCAAGTATAAATTCACAAGATCACCAGTTTGTCTCTGAGAGTGATATTATTACTTATTGGGTGGATCATTGGATCCGTGACCCTTCACCAGGCTTCTCGGGCACACATGCATTATGCTATTTAGTTTCAGTAGGCACATATATTCGACTAGAGTATGACCATGCTCACATGCATGAAGAGGTAGTTTATAGAGTGTCGAGAGCACAAAAAAAAGAAATTCGAATTCAACACTATCCTTTTCTCATTCTTATTCTTTGAGAGTGCCCAGTCTGATTCTTAGAAAGACTATACGAGGGCATGTGGCCTCCTTCCCAGCAGTATGCAGATGGGAAGCATTTGTTCCATGACAGGGGGGAGGGAGGACCATAGAGGCCTCTTATGACAAATTATTTCACTGGTGGGAACGATAGATTCCAGCGAGAGAGGACTACCCCTAAGCTAGAATCAACTTTTCCAGGGATCTAGACATGCTCGTGCCTCCCAGAGAGGAGCGAGGAGAGCTAGGTAACCAATTTTTAAAAGTTATTTAATTTTTAATTGTCTTTATATACATAATTTTTATATGTATCAGAGTATTGAATTTTGCATATCTGTTATGTATAGATGTGGGACCAATGTGCCCGACGGACTTCACGAGGACTCGGTGACATCCTCGACTAGAGGCAGGACCAGTAACAACCGGTGGACCAACAGTCATAGGGAGACCTCCAGCTGGAGAGGTTGAGAGAGTTTTGAGGCAGGTGGAATGTAGCCTCACCGCACTCACTCGTACAGCTCCTATGGCTAAGATCGAGGATCTCCCATCTTCTATGCGGCCTCATGTAGTGGGGGTGCCACGGACTTGGGTCCATCTTTTCCGGCATTTTTCCAACGTCGTCGTTCACTATGGCAGGGCTAATATGCCCTAAGATAGGCTAGAATATTATGTGCCGAGGGAACCTTTGTATATTTCTTTATGGAATAATCCCTATGATGTATACTGAACCTTATTTTTGAGGTGTTCGCGCTCACCTATGTACTCATGACGTTTTTGACACACACACACACACATATATATATATATATATATATTTACATATTTATTCGTCTTATGGATCACATTGTTTACAAATGTATGTACATGTGTATATGTGTGCAATATGCCAATCTAATACTTGATTAACTAGAGTATCTGTCATTTGATTAAATTTCCTAGGGACATGGATATACGTAATGGAATCAAAGTAACGTTCTAAAAGACGTACCCTAAGGAAACGTCGATGCAAAGTAGAAGCATAAATGCGGTAGAATTCGTTTAACTGGGACACAATCAATTGAGCATCTAGGTAAACCCGGAGGTGAGAAATTCCATTTGACAAAGCGCCACGAAGAAATTCTATCACTACACTGTACTCAGTGAGATTTTTTGTGGCGTCACCTAGACTAATACCTCTGGAATATAGCAACTAGCCTCTAGGTGTGAAAATCACCCAAGCTATGGAAGTAAGCCTTCGAGTGTGTCAGATACCATCATATGCAAACCCAAAGAAACCTCTGATTCACTTGACATCTGCCATAGTGAAAAAGAAGACATAAACAACTACACGTCCATAAAAAAAAAGACAAAAAACTATATAAGAACTATACATATGTACAAGAAGTCACCCAGACAACCAACCTAAGAGTAATACTTCTTGAGGTAGAGACCATTTCTAGGCTTCACCAAGGCATTTCCTTCAAATTCAACCAGATGGTAAGCACCCTACTATAAGACCTCTTTCACGATGAATGGTATAAACCACATGGGTTTGAACTTGCCTGCCCCTAGGAGATCTTTGTCTTGATTGTAGATTAGGAAAAGATCACCTTTTGAAGAAAATCTGAGGATGAACGGACCGATCATATTGACACTTGACTCGTTGCTTATGATCCTCATTGGTTGATTCTACATCATGGAACTTCTCATCGATTTGCTTGAGATATAATAGGCGTTCCTCAAATGATGAAGTGTCAGGCAATAATTTCATTTCCAACTTTAACGATGGGATCTCACACTCAATAGGCAAGACTGCTTCCAGCTTGTATATGAGTTGAAAAGGTGAGAAACTGGTGGCAATGTTTACAGACATTCGATAAGCCCACAATGTCAAGTACAACATAAAATGCCAATTTTACTTGGCATAATTGATCGTTCGTTGAATAATAGTCTTGAGAGACTTATTCACAGCTTCAACCTGACCATTCGCTTGTGGGTAGTATGGTGATGAATGTTCTTGCCTCAACCCAATATTTGATGTTAAATTAGTCATCATCTTGTTTTGGAAGTGAATGCCATGGTTAGTGACAATCTCCTTCGGGATGTCGAACCTTGCTACTATTTGGTTAAAAATGAAAAGAGACATTGTTTCTCCATCATTGTGAAAAGAGACGTTGTCATCGAGTGTGAGATAATTTCGTTCCTGATGGAGAATTCGTCGACTCTTGTCGTGGGAAGCAGAAGTAGGGAAATTCAAAGTCTAGAGATAGACTAGTATATTTCCATACCAAGGGTCTGAAGATGTGATTAGAAAAAAATCTTTTTTGATAGGCGATTCTTCGAGCGTGTCATCACTAGATTCAACTAGAAGTTCCAAAATAATTTCCGCAAAGACCAACAACTTTTTGAATTTCGCAGAGACAAAATCCAAGTCAAATTCTTGGAGGATTACAATCCATCTACTGATATTTATTCCAATTATTCATCATGTCAACACATATTGAAAAGGGTTCACAACGACAATGGCGGTGGTCTTGCAAAGAAGGATATAATGATGGAATTGTTGGATAGCATGTACTGCTTCCAAAGCAAGCTTCTCGACATGGGAATAGTTGAGTTCTAGCCCAACCAAGCCTTGGCTCTGGTAATAAATGACATGATCCTTGAGCATATCATCCTCTTGAACCAATAACATGCTAATGGTCAACTCCACAGCAGCCAAGTACAATAAGAAATCTCTATTATAATCAGGAGGCTAGAGCAAAGGGGCAAACGTAAGGGCATATTTCAAAACATCAAAAGAGCGTTGAGTGGATTCATCCCAACATAAAGGGACTCCCTTTTTCAATAGATGTTACACATTATTTTCGTCATCCCTATGATCGTTAATTATGTAAACCTATCTGTTTCCTTCAAAGGGGTCAGTGGCCTAAGTTCCTAAAGAGAGAAGGGAGAAGAACTTTTCCTGAGAAAAGAAGTTGCATTTTCCTATGTAAAAACCTTATAAAAAAGAAAGTTCGCAGGTTTCTATATAGGCAGGGTGCGAGAATGACCCATTCTCGTAGGTTGCACTATAGCTAGGGTGCGAGATGTTCGCAGGTTCCTCTATAGCTAGGGTGCAAGAATGCCTACATGTGGGAAAAATGAGCATTTTCTCGAATCTTCTAGAAGTCGAAACTTCTATGGTGAGGTGGCATCTGAATGGTTTGGATCTTACTCACTTTTGACAGTGGGTTTTCATTATCGATCAGAGGTCGATATCTCTGTTACACATTATTTTCTTCATCCCTATGATCGTTAATGATGTAAACCTATATATTACCTTCAGAGGGGTCAGTGGCCTGAGTTCCTAAAGAGAGAAGGGAGAA
This sequence comes from Picea engelmannii, assembly GCA_009831015.1. Taxonomy (NCBI): domain Eukaryota; kingdom Viridiplantae; phylum Streptophyta; class Pinopsida; order Pinales; family Pinaceae; genus Picea; species Picea engelmannii. Next base: position 287 of record ML831405.1, on the reverse strand, counting down.
GAACTTTTCTTGAGAAAAGAAGTTGCATTTTCCTATGTAAAAACCTTATAAAAAAAGGAAGTTCATAGGTTGCTATATAGGCAGGGTGTGGGAACGACCCATTCTCACAGGTTGCACTATAGCTAGGGTGCAAGATGTTCACATGTTTCTCTATAGCTAGGGTGCGAGAATGCCTACACGTGGGAAAAATGAGCATTTTCTTGAATCTTCTAGAAGGAGAAACTTCTATGGTGAGGTGGCATCCGAATGGTTTGGATCTTACTCGCTTTCATGATTTAGTGGGATCA
>ML831403.1:59803-70713 GCA_009831015.1 Picea engelmannii | reverse complement strand
AGAGCATGATGTATACTATCCATCCATGGGTGTTGTATCTTCATTTTCATTTTCCTTCATGTCCAAATAACTTCATCAATATTCTGGTCCAAAACCCATGACTAGGGTTGACATCAATGACAACAACCAATCTTCCAACAAATATATCGTAAAATCTTTGAGATTTGTTCATCTGTTATGAAATAAATGCAAAATATATTCCCGATAATATGCGTTTAATGTTTGTACCTGAGTTCTTCTGGTGTTTTTAAATATGATAGAAACTTGCCAAATTGAATAATTTCGCATTAATGATCTTTTATTAAAAGTTTAAAACCTTAAACTTTGTTTCAAAGAGTGATTAATTAACGTTAATTTTGATTTGAAATGAAAACTCTTTCATCGGGGTTTCGGAACTTTCGATGTCAAGGGAATAAGTCATCGAAAAACCCCGATCGCTGAAATTGCGATGTATTATTTAGCTGAAATCCTGTTATTATCTTAATTAATGCAGATTAGATTTTTGGGATTTTGTTAACCAAGGAATCGGGAATCGGGAAATCGGGGATCGGGGAATCGGGGAATGCGATGATATGAAAATTGTCGTTCGCAAAATCGTGAATTGCGATTTCCCGATATGATTAGTTGCTCTTAATTATGTTTAACAGTAATTAGATTAATTTTAAACCTCTTTTATGAATTAAATGAAATCGGGGATCGGGGTTTCGGGGAATGCGATGACAATTTTCTTTGTTCTCTCAAAACCATGAATCACGATTTCCCGATATGATTAGTTTAAAGTTAAAACCCCTTTTTAAATGAGATTTGAGTAAATGGTGAATTAATCAAGGATTAACGTATCGGGAAATCGGGGATCGGGGTTTCACTATTTGATTTGTATTGAAATTTGTTATTTCAAAAATGCGAATCCCGATATCCCGATATGAATTTAACATTTCTTTAAGTTTTATCATTATTGTTCACTTAGAATATTATTCGAAAAAGTGTTTGGAACATACGTTAATTTAAATTTTAACCATTCTTTTTCCAAAAATGAATCAGAAAGGCATTTCGAATTCATCGGAGATGAAGAGTTTTGTTTTATAAAGATTTTATATAATGAAAAGACTCAAAGATACCAAAAATTTTATTCTTAAGGTAAAAAAAATCAAGTTATGTTTTAACAGGAAGAACGGACATGAATCTTATGAATGTCTAGACAGAAAGAAAGAAGGTGGTGAAACTCACATTGCTGAAGCTCAAGGATGGAATGTTGTGGCAGAAGATGCTGAGGGCGGAAGATCCTTGATGATGAGGAAAGTTCTCTTAAATCCAGAGAAAGAGGCAGAGAACCCAGCCCAAAGGAACAGTCTTTTTCGAACTGCTTGCAAAACAAAATACAGAGTATGCAAATTCATAGTGGATAGCGGTAGCACTAACAATCTCATTTCTACAGAGATGGTAGAAAAGCTGGAGCTGGGGACTGCTGAAAATCCAAGCCCATACAAAGTTTCATGGCTACAAAAGGGACATCAGGTAAATGTCACTAAATAATGTTTAGTTGAATTTAAAATAGGGGGATATAAGGATGAAATATTATGTGATGTCATTCCCATGGATGTTTGTCATCTATTGCTGGGTAGACCGTGGCAATATGACAGGAATGTGATTCATGATGGGAGAAAGAACACATATACCCTAGAGAAGAATGGGAGAACTCACATGTTGTTGCCGATTAAAGATAAAAAAGTGAAACTAGAGGTGAGCAACATTGTACTTCTCATGAGTGGGAAGGAACTTCTTAAGGAGGTTAAGAAGAAGGAAGACACACAATTTATTGTGGTCAAGAAGCCTAGAATTGTTTTGACCAGTACAAGAGTGGATGATTTACTGGAATAAATCCAGGAGTTGCTGGAAGAATTTGCTGATAAAGTAGTGGACGAACTATCTTGTTCGTTGCCACCAATCAGGAGTATAAGCCATCACATTGATCTTATACCTGGAGCCAGTTTACCAAACAAAGCAACGTACAGATTGACGCCGCAGGAGAATGAAGAAGTCAAGAGACAAGTCCAGGATTTAATGGACAAAGGATTGATTCGGGAGAGCTTGAGTCCATGCGCTGTTCCAACAGTGCTTAGCCCAAAGAAAGATGGAGGCTGGAGGATGTGTACAGACTAAGGAGTGATCAATAATATTACCATTAGATACAGATTTCCATTGCCAAGGATGGATGATTTGATGGATTGCTTGAGTGGAGCAAGATTTGTTTCAAATATTGATTTGAAAAGCGAATATCATCAGATTCGTATGAGAGAAGGTGATGAATGGAAGACAACATTCAAGATGAATGAAGGGATGTATGAATGGCTTGTTATGCCATTTGGCTTAACAAATGCGCCTAGTACTTTCATGAGATTGATGAATGAAGTCCTCAAGGATTTCATTGGGAAATTCGTTATCATATATCTTGATGATATATTGATTTTCAGCAAGACAAAAGCAGAACACTTGAAGCATTTAGCTGCAGTGATGAGGAGATTACAACAAGAGAAATTGTTGATAAATATGAAGAAATCATCATTTATGAGAACAAAACTCATTTATTTGCGTTTTGTTATCTCTGCAAATGAGCTGAAAATGGATCAGGATAAGGTAGAAGCGATTAAGAATTGGCCATCGCTGAAAGGTGTGTTTGAAGTTCGAAGCTTCCATGGTTTAGCTAGTTTCTATAGGAAATTCATTTGAAATTTCAGTGGGATTAGCGCACCAATGATAGATACGGTGAATAAATACACAAATCTTTTCATTGGACAGAGGAAGTAGAGAAGAGATTCAATCTATTGAAGAAGAAGATCATTGAGCAACCAATTTTGGTGTTGTCGGATTTCAGCAAGACATTTCAGGTCAAGTGTGATGCGAGTGGATTTGCAATTAGAGTGGTCTTGAGCCAAGACAACAGGTCGGTTGCATACTTCAACGAGAAACTGAATGAAGCGAAGGCTAAATACTCCACATATGACAAGGAATTTTATGTTGTCATACAAGCGCTGAAGAAATGGAGACATTATTTGGTTCCTAAAGAGTTTGTTTTGCACAGTGATAATCACGCTTTGCAATTCGTGACTCAACAAGAGAATTTGAACCAAAATCATGCTAAATGGGTTGAATTCATGCAGAATTTTACTTTTGTAACTAAGCATATTTATGGAACTGCTAACAAAGTTGTTGATGCTTTGAGCAGGAAATGTTTGCTTATGCAGGAATTCAAAGTCAAAACTTTGGGTTTTGATAACCTCAAAGAGATGTACAGGGATGATCCAGATTTTAAGGAAGCATATGAGGCATCTGAGAATCCATTTCTCAGGGACAAAAGCCAATGGATTGAATATATGATCCAGGATGGATTATTATTTAGGGGAAATCAACTATGTATTCCAAAATGCTCCATGAAGGAGAATCTGCTGAAAGAAAAACACAGTGGAGGATTGGTCGGACACATCGGTCATGACAAGACGTTCTCAAAATTGAATGGCGCGTATTTTTGGCCAGGGATGAGGACAGATGTTAAGAAGTTTGTGGACAAATGCAGGATTTGTCAACACACAAAAGGGAAAAGGAAAAACACAGGGTTATACCAGCCATTACCCATACTAGAAAGTTTGTGGGACACAGTGAGCATGGATTTCATATTGGGACTGCCAAGGACACAAAGAGGATGTGATTCAATATTTGTGGTAGTCGATAGATTTTCAAATATGGCACATTTCATACCATGACAGAAAACCAGTGATGCAACTCACATTACAAACATGTTTTTCAAAGAAGTCGTAAGACTTCACGGCTTGCCAAGGAGTATAGTTTCAGATAGAGATACCAAGTTTGTGGGACATTTCTGGAGTACTTTATGGAAGAAGTTGGGGACAAGTTTGTCTTTTAGCTCAGTTTATCATCTTCACATAGATGGGCAAACAAAAGTTGTGAACAGAAGATTGGGAGATTTACTGATAAGCCTAGTGACTGAACACCACAGTCAGTGGGATCACATTCTGCCACAGGCGGAATTTGCTTATAATGATTCGATCAATAGAAGCACAAGGAAGAGTCCATTCCAGATTGTATATGGAATGCAGCCAAGGGGAGTTTCTGAATTGAAATATGTGGAACAAGTTGAATTCAGAAGTGCTAGTGCAGAGGACTTTGCAAAAGTGATGAAGGAGCTTCACAGTCGAATTAAGGAGCGATTGCAGAGTTCAAATCAAGAATATAAATGCAGAGCAGATCAACACAGGCGATAACTTCAATTTGAAGTTGGTGATCTGATTCTTGCACATCTGAGGAAGGAAAGGTTCCCAAGGGGAACATATAACAAATTGAATATGAAAAAGATTGGACCATGCAGAGTCATGAAGAAATTTGGGGCAAATGCATATGAGATTGAATTACCCGATGGGATCGAAATTCCATCGATATTCAACATCTCAGATTTGTACCCTTACAAAGTTGAAGAAACAAGAGTAGAGGATGAACGAACAGAGGTTCAGTGGACCAAACAAATGCCTATAGCTGAAAATCCATAGATGGAAAGAATAATTGACAAGAGAGTCAGCAGGAATAATAGAAGAAAAGAGTATTTTGAATACTTGCTCAAGTGGGACATCCAGTTGAAGATGCCAGCTGGGAAGATGAAGCAGAAATTCAAAAGCATGGATAGACCGTGCAAGAGCTCATGAATAGGAGTTCATGAAAATTTTCAAGCGAGGGAGTATGATGCAGGAGCATCATAAGAAGTCAAGCGAGCGTGGAGGCGAAGGACAGCTGGAAAGCGCAACACGCATTTTTCATGTTTTGAAATGTTTTGAAAGTTTAAGGGAGTGGATATTAATGTAATAGTTAGAAAGAAGACGTACTTGCATTTATATCCTAGAGGTTGTAAACGGATCATGAGCGATTTCTCTCATCTGTAAAACATTAATGCATTTATGCATAGTTAATGAAAGTAGGTAGATTTAAATGATAGATTAGACAGTTTAGAAAAGCAGGAGGGAAAACGTATATAGACACCCTCGTCTTTGTATTATGACATTTAGTGTAATTGTAACATTATCATAAGAATAGAGAGTAAGAGAAGAGAGAGTTGTAGCAGAGAGTTGTAGAAAAGTCCATGTATAGGAGATTTGAATTAATATATGAAGCTTTGAATTAGATCTCATGGTGTTATGATGTTTTTTGTCTTTACATGGTGAATGTTATGCTTACAGTTGTTTATTCTCTCTGGTTATGCATTTGCTTTGATATTGTGCATGTATGATTTCATGTTGAATGTTTAAATTCTGAGAGAGAAGGTGAATGAGTTTCAATTGTTTCTCATCCTGAGTGAGAGTTCCTGCAAGGAGTGCAGTGAAACATCCACAAGGAATGTGTTTACGAAGGTTCAGAGTTTATCTCTGAAATCTTAGGAGGGATACCATTGTTCTCATTCCTGCAGAAGTGCAAGTGAAGCATAGAAGCCATGCAAGGTGTGCGCAGGTTGGTTGAAAGCTTAGGACTTATCAACTAAGGGAAGGATTTGAAGGACTGTTGTTGCAGGAAGTGCACAGAGTCGAAAGAATCAAATACTTAGAAGTATTTGAAAGTCTTCCGCAAGGAGTGCGAGTAGGAACCCTTTTGGAGGATGATTTTGTAAATGAAAGCTCAGGAGGGATAATACTTTTGAACACTTCAAAGGAGGACAGAGGAAAAACTACTTCAAAGGGAGATGAAGGTCAAAGTCATCCAGTAGAAGTAAAGTGCAGAAGAAGGAAACAAGCAGTTGAAATTCTCCGTGGAGAACTTGCGAAGTCACGAGGGTAGTAGGATCCAGAAAAGTTACAGGGTGGTTAGAGGCAGGCGAACTCATCACTCTAGGATCCAGAATCAACATGGACCATTGATCGTGTTTTATAAAATCCTTCAAATCATTTCGTCATTTCGAGAATCCTGACGACAAGGACCGGAGCACAGTGGAACGAAAGTCCCGAAATCGCGAGTTGCGATAGGAATTGGAGTAGAGTTTCGGTATTTCAGCACTTCGGGTGTCGGAAAACGGAGGAGGCAGTGCTTTGGGAGCGAGAGTCCTGAAAGCTGGGAAGAGTGATAGGTGGCAAGAATCCGTGTCAGAAACAGAGGATAGTAGAGAAGATAGGTGGCGCACTTGATGCCAAGAGGAGTCAAGCTTCGTTGACTATTTCGGGGTTTCGTAGGTTGGAGAGTCAGAAGTCTCGCATCTGGATTCACGAAATCGTGAAGTCCGAAATTCCAAATCAGCGGAAGATTCTGTGAGAATCCATCCTTTACTGAATCCATTTCGGAGAATCGACATTTTGGGTTTTGGCGGGTTCAGGAGCTGGAAACTCGACAACAAAAAGTGTGATATTGCGAAACCCGAAAGCCCAAATTAGGAAGGGTGTGACTTTTTTGTGGTCAAGGAGAGTTGGGTGACGCCTAGAGTTTGATCATGTGGGCACACTCATAAGGACTTGTGGATCGATTCATTGAAGGTTCTGATAGGGATCCAAAAGAGGCACTTCGGCTCAAGAAGTTTGGAATGATCCTGTGAGCGGATCTCAACCCGAGGGTTTGGGGGTCTGCGTCACCTCTCTGGGTCTAGGAGGGATAGATCCTAGAATCCAAAGAGGTTTGTGGTTACCTCTATCAATTTCTTCCTTAGCATAAGAAATTACAGAGTGATAACATAGTGGCGACCATGCTGGGGACGAAAAGTTTCAGCTTCTCCAGAAAAAATTATCAAGTTTCAGATTTGATTGATGGTGGTGGACAACAGTCAAACACAGAAAAGGATGAAATCATCTACCTGGCGACTCCATTGTTCAAAGTATCCAGAGATCCAAAGTTTCAGAGAAACTTCACTGTCAAAGAATTCAAATTTCAGAGTGTTCATGGTGATCCAAGATGACATGGTATGTGGAAAATCCTTTATCTTGTGAAGCTTTACAAGTTTTCAAGGACATGTTAGTCGATTTTACTATTGATGAAAATTTTTCAACATCCGTACTTCATTATTTACAATCAAGAAAACTTGTTCCCAAAGGTAAAATTTGTTTTCTTGATTTAGTTATTGAAAGATTAGAAAAGGATATTGAACTCTTGGATGTTCAGATTCAATTTTATGATTTCCAAGACCCTAAAAAATTCTTGGAAAGTCTCATTCCCCACTGTTGTTCCTAAGATTAAACTTAAGGCTCAAAGAGTAATGTCATGCATCAGGAAAGTTTAAAAAGAGTGTTTTTTCCACCTTAGTTGTATGAGAAAAAATTCTTAAATGAAATTAACAATATGGAAGCACATAGGTTGTATTTTGTGTCTGAGTCAAAATTGTAATATCGAATGTGAGAGAAAACTACAAAACTGTAAAACAAAGCAAGGCATCAATTGTTGAAGAGTCTCACCTTGTTGCAGTGGAAGAAAATATATAGTGTAACCTTGAATAAAGTATAGGATACAGTAATCCACATAGCTCGCAGGTCTTGACTTACTCACAGTAAATGTAGAGGAAAAACTGTTTACTTAACAAATTACTAATGACATACGATTACAGTAGGTGTTGTACTAAATTGAAATCAAACCTTTATCAAAGAGTTGCATAAAGAAATGTTGAGATATGGAAAAATAGAAGAAATACATAACCCAAACTAAACAAAATTTGGAATCTATGTCTGCACTTGTATTAATACTCAATAAGGAGAGTTTTCTCTGTTACATTCGGCAAGAAGCAACCCCTGCTATATCTTCAATCTATGTATTTATAAAAAATTGTCACAACTCAAAACAGTTGGACTTCTTATAATTAAAAATAGAAAATATTTGAAATAAGGAAACAACGCATAGAGAATGATGAATTTCATTGGCGATCTCTGCTATCTCTTCGTCTGCTTGCCAAAATGCTTCATTTCCTCATTCCTTTAGGCCTAGATACAACTGTCGTTTGATCTTCTTAATGATTCAACATAAGTTTTTGGCGTTCTTTGTTTGTTGTCATCTATCCCTCAAATATGTTAATAGCATATGCATGTTCTTTACTTGTTTCTGGATGTGCTTGTTTTCCCATATTCAATACATTAGATGCATTTACTCACTAATTTCACCACCAACCTTGAAGGTTCAATTGCTTCGTTCACCTCAAAAGTGTATAAATTCCTCTCTACCCGAGGCAACTTTTCTTGTATCCTTTTCGCTCCTTGAGATATGACCTATAATTGCAAGCTTGGGTTTACTATCCATTTATTTATTTGAAGGAGATCAATCTGGTTCATTTTATAGAATGGCCGTCAGAGCATCTTCTTTGCTTGTTTTGGAATTATACTAGTTCTTTGCTATATCAATTTGACCCAGGGCTTCGGAGATAGAATTTCCTTCAAAATCAATTAGTCCTTTGTCTGGTAATGACAACGCTTCTATAAAAGCTTCATTTACCTCTCTGGCAAGTCTTTTTATTTCTGCTAGATTTGTTTCTCAAGCCTTTAAAGACATATCACCTCTTATTTTTTCAGAAAGAGAAAGTAGAAGAACATCTGAGACATCATCCTTTGGTACCAATAGGACAACCTATTGAAACTTAACTCGAGCTTCTGTTTCTTTGATGTATATGGATTTCAAGGAAAGATATACTGGCTGGTAACAATTCTGGATGGCATCAACCTTCATAAAAAGATCTTGTTGGGCCTTTTCTAGTTTTTCGTTTATTTCCAGTGCTTGAATCTGGAAGGCCAAGATATCCACTAAGGTACCTTCGGTCAAATCCAACCTAGTTTTCAATTGTTTTATTAATTCAACATGTTGGGTGATCAATCCTTGATTGAACTGTGAATTCCCTTGGAGCTCATCAAAGTTGGCCTGTAGTTAATGAATTTGTTATTTATTATTTGCTCTGATCTTCTCAAATTCTTGACTCATTCTGTTCCAGACAGTCTGCTCAGTTGTGTGTATTTGATTTTGAAGTTGTTCTACCAACATGCACTTCTGTTGCAGTTGTTTGATCAAATTTTCCATAGACCATTGATTAGCAGTGGCAAATGCACCCAATGATCCTGCAACTTCCTTTGTGAATTTTGTATCATCTCGGTTCTATCCATTGTACACCATTCTTTTCCTTTTGACTACCACTCCATATTTCTGATGTGTTTCTCATTTGACGATGGCCTTCCGTTTCTTGCTGAAGAAGAATTTTGAAGGGAACATCTCTTCGGGCAATATTGGGGTAAGATCACCCACCTAAATGACTTCAGAACCAGGATTCTCGAAAATTGACTACAACAGTGTTAATGAAGTAATAGGGGTACCTATCTCCGTGGACGGTTGTTTCTCAACAGTATGGGAAGAAGATGTAGCTGGTGTCAAAGGAGATGTATCCTGCCCTTGCTTTAGGAAGGCTTTGAACTGAGTCATTGCCTGAGGGCCTAGTGGACTTGATAATGGCACTTTCAATTCCTGAGTCAGAACTTCGGAACCCTTTGGGGTTTCTTTAGTATCCTTCTTACTAGAGTTCCCTGATTCAAAACCTAGAGGTGTAGATTCCTTTGTAGGTGAAGTGGCTACCGATTCTCCCTGTAGTACTTTTGGAAAATTGTTTCGTTTGTGTCTTTGAAAACTGAGGAAATTGGTTTGTTGATCTGGGGACAAGGTTTGGACTTTGTTCAACACTTCCTCATAATACCTGACTCCCTTGAATATTTCATCATGTGGGGAGTTTTCATGCACATATCTCTTCAGGTTGTATTGGGCCAGGTGGTTTTCCATGATTTTGTGTGGGTTGTGCCTTTTAAATTCAATTCCAACCAACTTAACATCCTCCAAAGCAGCAGGCTCCACTTTGGAATGACCGAAGTCTAAAAGTGAAAACATAACAACCTGTAGAGGGAAGGTAGGCCATACCTTTTTCTGGGTTGCTTTCAGCTCCTTGCTGATGCCCCCTGTTATTGTTTGATAAGCTACTTCTCGGCATACTAGTCAGTCTGGTAAAAACCTCGGGAGAGCATGGGGAGGGACCGAGCATCCGAAAACCATGATGTAGGAGAAGTTTTCTTCAATGAACCAATCTGTTATTTTTCCTAGATTTCCCATGATTCTGCCTGAAATTCGAGGGGGTGGGCAACCATATAGAGTTATATGAATGGGCACCACTACATGGTGGCATATTTCGTAGAAGAAATATTTGGCCTTGTCTTCCCACAACTTGGAGTGATAGAAGTGGATAGGTTTAGCATTGGTCGGGGTATAGCTCTAGTTCATTAGTGGGAAAGGGGTTATGAAGAAAATAGAATCCATGATATACCAGACATATATAAAGGGGTGGGCTGCCCCTTTGACTTCGCCAATTGTATTCCGTAATTTCTTTAGCCAAGTTGTTTGATTAAATTTTGGCCAAATTAAAAGAGAAGTCATTGGCCACCTCGTGCATAATTCCAGGACAGTGCATCTGCCACTACATTGTCTTTTACCTTCTTGTAAATGATCTCATAATCATAGACAAAGAGCTTAGTGACCCATTTTTGTTGCTCCTGGGAGGAAATGCGTTGTTCCAGAAAATATTTGAGGCTTTGATGGTCTGTCTTGATTTGGAATCGTTGCCCCAAGAGATAAGGACGCCATAATTCAACTGCATGCAGAATCGCCAACATTTATTTTTCATAAATAGGTTTGCCCAGATTCTTTTCAGACAATTGTTTGCTCGTAAAGGCCAAAGGTTGACCCGCTTGCATAAGGACAGTGCCAATGCCTTTCCCTGATGCGTCGCATTCCAACACAAATGTCTTTGTGAAGTCGGGGAGAGCCAAAACCGGAGTGGTGCACATGGCCATCTTCAAAGTTTGAAAAGCTTGAGCAGTTGTTGGGGTCCAAGTGAAAGAGTTCTTTTTAAGGAGAGCCGTGAGAGG